>JAVSBU010084985.1:0-13531 GCA_033118015.1 Loricariichthys derbyi
CGGAGCTAAATTTGCATATTTTCCTGACCTTCCTAAATGCTTAACCGGGATTTTTGCAGGTAAAGCCGGAAAAGGCTCATCTCGGTTAACTCGGTCGCAACCGTGTATGTGTGACCATAGCAGAAGCATGCACTGGATGTGACAATGGTCTATCACACTTTGTAGGGGTCACTGTTGCAGCTTCTAAGGTACTTAACCGGATTGTCACATGACCTCAAACCATGCAGACCATCAGGGCCTGTATGGTCTTCTCTGCTAGCCTAAAAACGTCTGAATCACAAACTGAAGTTAATTATATTTTGTCCATGAAGCTTTTCCGATGGTTGTGCTGCTTCCAGACATGTATTTTCGTATTAAAGCATTTAACCAATCACATTTCTGCCATCATTTGTTTCCAGGCAGGTTCAAAGTGAAAGAAGTCTGTCTGGAGGCCTTCACTATCTGTTCTCCATCCTTCTAACACTAAATAAATGTCGATGAAACTGTTGCTTCAAAGTTTCATTCGTGATGCTCTCCTGTTCTTGATTTGGGACACTTCCGCATGCGATGTATGTGGAAATGATGAGGTCTGGGAAATGTAGTGAGGAAAAGTCGCTTGTGGTATTAAATGTGTAAGGAATGCTTTATGATATATAAAATCATATAAGATTTATGATAAATTCAACTATGATGGATTTGTCAGGTTGTATCCAGTTGAAAATAATTGCTTTTGTGGTCAATGTCAGAAGGCTTAAACGGCCATCCCTGGAGAACACAGAGCGCAGGTATTGTGCCTTAGCAGGCCCTGGAGAAGCCAGTACATCACAGAGCTGGGTTGGGGTCACTGGTGCACAGCTGAGAGATGATTACCCATCTGAGAGCTGAAAGGGGCTCAAAACTGGTTCTGGTGGAATATCATCATAGAGTAGCCACGTCCAACAATATAAATAGATAAATTGTTTTAAATTTAGGGATTTGTATTGAAACTTTGCACTTGTCTGTGCATTATTTATACAAACCATGACTCTTAGGAAGATATTGGGGTCGATAAAAATGGAGGGGGGGGAAAGAACGCAGTAATTATTTACTCTGACCTGAATACTTCACCTGAGAGACATGAAATATAAACCAGGCTGCTACACGTGCTGTATCATTAGAGCGCAAAATAGAAAGAAGTAATTCCAGGCGCTGAAACATCCACATCTGAGCCCTAGATGCGGAGCTAAACTGGAGTGCAACACGCGAATCGGGTCAACAAGTGAGCGGGTTTAATAATGATCGAGAACGCTTCGCTTCACCTCTCTGAGTGCGGACAGTGCAAACATGACTAAACATGCTATAAATGATTCAACGCAGCTGTTTGCTTGACCTCTATAACATTACGACTGACCCCGTCAGCGGAGGATGTGCTACGACCTTTGCCCTGGTCAATAATTACTGCTGGAAACTGTAATGATGTCATCGGCAATTGGTCGACTGGGCCCTGGAGGGACAGAATACAGGAATTAGGTTAATGCGCTCACTAATCATCATAAAAAGCTGAAATCAATAGTAAACAAGGGCAAACTCTTCACACACGTCAGGACATCTGGTTTACTGAGAGAGCTTTTGATGCACAGTGCTGATATGTCTATTTATTATTCCCGAGAGTTACCGCGTAAAATCGGATTCGGAATTAGACGACATTGTGACGGTATCCATAATCCGTACAACATGCTGTAAACATTTACACGCTCTGACCTTCTGAACTCGTGTTGTTCTTTCTCGGAGGAACAATGGATGTGTGTTATTATTGATGGACCCACAGTGGTAGGTGCTGTTGCTTCAGCTACAGAAACCTTGGTTCAATTCCTGTGTGGATTTTGCATGTTCTTTCCTCATTTAAGTAGACATTTTTTAAAAGGTACATGTAGAGTATGGGAAAAGATATTAAGGGAATGGGAAATTTCCTACTTCATAGAAATTCACTTATTGCGGGTGGGTCTGGAACGGATAAGTGAGGGAACATTAGACTTCTTAAGATGGTGAGGTGACAAGACTGTAGGCTTTTGTACAACCATACATTAAATGAATCACGTACCTCAATAGACTCAAATGACCCAAAGTGAACCCCTGGCAATTTAGACATCAAAATTAGACAATCAGGCAATGGACCCTTTCGGTCCTTTCTGGACCATGTTTTCCGTCTTCAGATATGGTGAGAATGCTTTCTATCTCAAAGTGCACCTCTCTGTTGGAATACTAACCTACCTGGTTCAGATCCTGCCTCTGGTTCTTAGTTGTACAGGTTATACTAGGAATGTTATGACACGGGTTAGGTCCAAAGGATTAAGCAGGTGATAAACCATGAGGATGGCTAACCAGGAGTGACCGAAAGGTCCCAGCGACTGTTAGACAAAGGGCACAATAGGCTAAGGGTGTTCATTTTCCTTAGTCCGAGGGCCCATTGAAGTTATGGGGGATGGGTCTGTGACATTTGTTGCAGAATAGGGGTGCTGTTCTGTTACACTGCCATAATAATTTCATGTTTTGGCATTTTAAAATTGAAGACACTTTTATTACTGAAGAGGGAGGCATGGTGATGCAAGCGGTTAGTGTGGTCCCCAGTTCAATCTCGACCTTGGAATCCAAACGTGTGGCTTGTGTGTGACACTCTGAAAGTATAAAACTTATAAAGTCTTTCTATCACTTTTTAACAGTCAGCATAATGCATTAAACTCCCAAAATAACTGGGTACACGTTACGCTGTTTTTATCAATTGGACAATCGTGGTTTTTCCATGTCCCTGCGATGGTGAGTTCTATTTCTGTGATGAATATAAGAAGTATATTTAAAAACTTTTGCATACCTATTTTTATTAAATATTGTAGTGTTTAACAGAAGAACTGTTCTATAAAATTGCAGTTTGACTAAAGATGATGGTAATTATTGTATGGGTAAAAGGATTTAATACATTTCCTGCATATCAGTATTTTACAGTGGCGGACCATACATTTCACACCTAGGATTTCAGTAGGGCTCCATCTGAATCAACCTTCCCCTCGAAAACTCATTTATGGTTATAAAAACCATCTTAATAGGCAGAAATACATATATAATATACAGTATAAAGAGCCGTTGCATCACAGATAGATAACTCCTGTAGACACAATAAATGCCTTTATTGAATAGACAAACCAGGCACACATAAAAACATCAATAATAACCTCAGAAACTTACAATATTATTGCTCCAAACACAATTTGTAGTGTTCCTCAGACCCTGTGAGCCAGGGGTACCACTGAAAGTGACGGACAAATCCTCTTCCTGGTTGTGACAGGCTAGCTAGCTTCAAAGTTGTCCAACCTTTCTTAACAATGTCCAGCTTTTCTTGAAAAGTCCAACTTGAAAATGGCCTTGAAAGTAAGTTTGCCACCAAATCTATTTCTTCTCCTCCATCAGCCATTGTGGGGTGACAAAATAACTATTACACCATCCTATCCAATCTACGGGTCTGAATACGGTGACGCCGTACGCCTGCTAGAAGGCTCTAGTGACACCAACTCAAAATCTGATTGGTTGAAGCAACAGTTTTATCAACATTTATTTCGTGTTAGAGGGCCTGCAGAATGGATTGTGAAGGCCTCCAGGCAAACGTCTTTGACTTTGACCCTGCCTGGAAACAAATGATGGCTGAAAGGGGATTGGATAAATGTTTTAATATGAAAATACAAGAAGCAGCCCAACTATCAGAAAAGCTATGAAAGGAATTGGACAGATAATTTAGAATTATTTAATAAATATTCATGGACAAAATATAATTAACATTAGTTTGTGATTGAGATATTTTTTTGGGCCAGCAGAGAAGACCTTGCAGGCCCTGATCGCCCGCCACTGGTATTTTGTATATTTTGGCTCATCGTGTCTGAAAATATTTTTATTCTGTTTTTATTGTTGTTAGCTGAAGCTGATAAGGTAATTTGTCTGATTTTTGGAGACGATTCATGCATTTCTCATACACACCATACTCAAGCTTGCCAGAGGTGGGATTTGAACCCTGGACCTTCTGTTCCATAGGCCAGCATCTTAGCCGCTAGGCCACCACAGTCTCGCAAGTTATTATTACTAAAAATATTATGATTAAAAAGACATAATATGAACCAGTTTGTTTTGTGAGTTACCTTTGAGTTACCAAATAACCTAGAAATTAAGATAAAACACTACAGAACAGGCTCTGACTCAAAAGGGTTAAGCTAATCATAAAGCAATCAAACCTCTATCTAAATGAAATGTCAGTGCCATTACGTGAAACGAGCAACGCAAATGATGTTACTAAATTGAAATGTTATATATATGATTGGAAAATGTAAATTTAAATCCAGGTCTGCATAATCAGTTTAGATATTTCAGTTTCATTTACATTTTCCTGCCTATAAAAGTGGACCCGATGATGTAACCGCTGCTGTGAGCCAAAAAGAGTCTGAGGCTATATAATGAAAGAATATGCTGTATATTGATTTCTTGATTTCTCAGACAGAATGTTTATACTCCGGAGAGAATGAAGAGAAAATGCATGTACATATTTTAGCGGTTTTCTTTTCTTTATAACATGAACGGCACGTTAAGGCTGCATTTTTGTCCCCCGGTGACCTTGTGTGCATGATTGAACTGTTCATATTTCACAGAAACGCGAGGCCTTGTGAGGAGTTTTCCTCCGAATCCCACTTGTTCTTTCGCCTCTACATCTGATGAGTTTGATACGGAGGAGGAAAGTAAATCTCTCCCAGCAAATGAAGTATCGATCCGTAGCCCTCTGGCCTTGGCAGCACCTTGCACATGACGCCAGGAATGAGTGACTTCTGGTGAGGAAAGAAAGAGAGCAGACAAGGTGAGAGAGAGCGAGATAGATAAAGAAAAGCGAGACAGATGACTGAACGATGCGTCGTGTGTCACTGTATAGATCCTCACACCTCCAGGCTCTGCCGTGGGTTGCCAGTCATCTGCTGACCTTCGGCTCTCCTTCCTGACTCAATTATTTTTCATGTCATTAATCATTGATGTTGTCAGAGGCTTTTGAAAGGCATGAGGGCAGATTTGCACAAAAAGGTAAGTAGGTGGCATAGCACAGGGAGTAAGGCCAAAGTATTTCACAAATTATACAAAAATCCATTCACTTTACCTAAGTGCCTCTTGAAATGCCTCACTTTTTCTAATTTCATTTATAACGAGACATGTCTGATAGAAATAACATTCCTGTTCTTATTTTCAGTGAGTGGAGTCGTGTTTGGTTAAACGATTCGTTCAAATTCGTGCGTGGATTTGCCCAAATATGTAGCCTCATCTCGCCTCTGTCAATGGCAGATAAACAGCCAGGTAAGAGGTACTGAATTATTAAAATAGTTTTCTCACTCAGACCAACACAGACTGCTATTGTATGGACTTAAATTCTGGAAATGTGAGCTCAAAGAAGATTCATTAAACGAATCAGTCTTAAACAAACAGCTCACTAACTCAAACCGTGATTTGCTGCATCTCAATCATGAATAATTCACTGATTTAAATTCTAATACAAAACCGTCATTCATTCAAACACTGATTCTAATGGTGACTCAATGATTAAGAGAAGTGCAAGCTGACTGGGTGATTCATTTATTCAAAACAAAGCATCATCAGACCCAATTTACTAAGGCACGTGCCCACATTCCAAAGACGTGAGTGTCAGGTTCAATGGAGTGCCCTTAGTGTGTGAATTAGCATCCTGCCTTGTGCCCTGTGCTGCTATCTAGTCACTGTGACCCTGACCAGGATTAATACCCCATTACCACATAGGAGTATTTTGTTGTGGCTGTCATGGTGAGGCGTTTTCGTGTGATTACATGAGTTTACTCGGCGTGTCTTGGCCATGTCGTAGCTTTTTCTGACTTTTTCGTGTTTACGGGAGGCCATGGCATAAATACGGCGAACCCACGAGAAAATCAAACATGTTTGATTTTCTCATGGCTTGATGGCGAGACCCACGATTTCACGCTTTGTTGTAGTTTGTCGAAGACTGTCGAGGACGATACGTGGTCTGTCAAAGAAGATTTGTGTCATTTCAAGGATATAAATGCTGTATAAATGCCATTTCCATTGTTCGATACAAGTTTCTCCTCAGCGTTCATGAGAGACATCGGAGCGATTCCTCCAAGCTGGTGTGCAGGACTGATCAACAGATACGGATTACTACAACATGTTCCCACAAATGTTACAGGTATTGCTTGATTTATTGTTATATATAGACATTGTTTGAGACATTAATTATATATGATATATATGAGACATTTGAGACATTTATTATATATATGAGCCCTTCTGACGAAAAACCGTATACGTGACAAAACACTGTTTAGGCATGCATGACGTTGTTTGATGTCCTCCAGTTAATATTCGCCATCGTTACATTAATTAATTAGGGCTGTGATTTAAACTTCAAATTGTGCTCACGCAGAAAAAGCGATTATCTCCGCGGGCAAAAATGAACGGACATGCAGTTAAGCACAGCTAACAAAAGTTGTTTAAATATAGTGAAAAAAAAGAAAGCTTAAAATGAACAAATGCAGGGACCACTATATTAAGACAAAACATTAAGATTAAGTGAAGAAAAACAAGGGAAACGGGAGAAATGGTTGTTATATAGTTATATAGTTTTTCGTTGGACGCGCTCATATATTATTATATTAATATTATTTTAATATTATATATAATTATATTTGGTTATATTATATTAATATCATGAAAATGTATTAATATCATGAGGAAAATGTATTATATTAATATTAAAAGCCCAGAATTCATACAGTCTGGGCTAGGGGCGGGGCTAAATTTGCATATATTCCTAAGCTTTTCGTGGACAATACCAAGTTTGGCATGGGGCTAATGTGATTTTTTATGTAGATGTTGAGGTTTTTTGACCCATGACAGCCACGACAAAATACTCCTATGTGTGAACGGGGTACAACCGGACAAGAAAATGAATGAATTTATAAAATTAGTCTTTTAAAGCAAGTGTTCAAGAGACAAGAGCAGGGAAGAATTAAGCTTTAATAAGTTAGGATTGAAAGAAGATCCAACAATCTGCAGCGAGGAGGTACAGCGAGATCCAGTGCAGTTTCATGACAGAGAATCCTCTTAAATGCCATCCATCTGAAACACCTCCTGTTGTATTTATGAGTCTAGAGCACGCATGTAAATACCGCCTTTCACGCTGGGCATTTATTTGTCTCAGAGCACTCTCATGCATTTTAATAGCTAATTTCCTGGTATATATTTGTAGAAAGCAGCTCAGACGACGCTGCACCAGTGATATTCATCTTTCAGCTGTAGTAAATCATTGCACAGGCAGCTGTTTGGATCATTAGGTGATGGTGAATGAAGACAACACTGTGATGGACCTGAGTCCAAGAATTACGATGTTCAGTTTAATTTCAGTGAGGAACTGGTGTTATTCTAAAACAATCGTGGCAGTTGCTCGTCCAATTCCTTGTGCTGCTCACGAATATTTTCACAATTTATACACTGCCTGGTCAAAAAAACAAAAAAACCCCCAAAACTTCACCACCTGTGGGGGCGGAGCTATGATCTGGGGCTGCTGCAGTTCTATGTCAGGTCTTGGTTTAGCAATGTTATGAGCCCAAAGAATGAGGTCAGCTGATACCTGAATATACTGAACCACCGGGTTATTCCATCAATGGATTTTTTCTTCCCTGTTGATACGGCCATATTCCAAGATGATCCAATACCAGGATTCATCAGGCTCAAACTGTGAGAGAGTGGTTCAGGGAGCATGAGACATCATTTTCACACATGAATTGGCCACCACAGAGTCCAGACCTGAACCTCATTGAGAATCTTTTGGATGTGCTGGAGAAGGCAGTGGGTCTAAATCTCCCATACAAGATCTTTGGGAAAAATTAATGCAACTCTGGAGAGAAATAAATGTTGTGATATTACAGAAGCTTGTGGAAACAATGCCACAGTGAATGTGTAATCAAAGCTAAAGGCGGTCCAACTAAATATTAGTGTGTGACCCTTTTATTGACCAGGCAGAGTATTAGCTGCTCCCACTGATGAAAGAAACTGAGCGAGTTCATTTTTTTCTCTGTTTGAAACACATGTTCAAGTCAAAAGCAGTTCACAGTAAATCCATAACAGTTTTCAATTTATTCAGCTGTGAGCGGTGTTTTAAAAGTGAGCCGCGCAGGTCATTCTTCGCCGGGTCATCGTCTACGGTAAGCTGCTTTTGTAACATCTGTCAGCCCAGTGATCGGTTTGATTCACCGCGTCTCGCGCAGCTGATATGGGGCGTTTTTAGACGGGGTTTTTTAGACGAGGCTGGTGCACATATCCCAAACTTATGCGTGCAAATTACAGGGCATGCTCATGGACGCACGCACCAGTCTCACTCTTTGGCACCAGAAAAGGTGAGGGACAAAGGTACCACCCTTCCTTTGTAGAGGAAAGCTGGAGTACGGTCAGGAGACCAGAGGTATCGACAGGGTTTAGTATTTGAGTGTAGGGACAGGTAGCTGTATCTTTGTGCCATACCCCCCTTCTGGTTCTGTCCTGGAGCCTGCCTGGTCATTTTGGTACAGCCTAGGTGGAGATAAACGACACGGCAGCCTCCAAGGAGATGCCCCCCGATGTGGCCATGCCGGCACCGGCCACACTTAAAGGGGCCAGGCAGTAGTCTCCCTAGTATTGGAGCTCAACCTGTAGGTTGGCATTGCCCAGGGCTTGTCCCTGCACTGCACATCAGGACATGCGGCTGTAATAACAGACTCCACATAGGTATGGTTGGTTTGACCGGAACGCCGGCTGTAAAACCGGGTCCACTTCATCACTGGACGTGTCCTAAGTCATCACCACACGCCCTAGCCCCATCGGCCTTCAGGGGTTTGCCACTTCTGCATTATTTGTTTCTTTTTAGGCTTTTATTTGTTACTTTGCTTCCGTTCTCCTCAGTTTCCTTTTTAAACATAAATAAAGCCTACCCCTATTCATGAAGATGTCTGCGTACGGGTCCTCCTTTTACACCTCGCCTCCCATATCATGACATCTTCTTTGCGAATTATAGGATATTATTCGAATTACTCCCCCCTATGCACTATTACTACATTTATCCTTAAACAAACTCTGAAAATAAATATATAATATGTCAATTTTGTACTATTAGAGTGGTGGATTATTCTCAGCACTGCAGTGATGTGGTATTTGTGTGTTAGTGTTTGTTGTGCTGGTATGAGTGGATCAGATACAGCACTGCTGCTGGAGTTTTTTTTTTTTTTTTTTTTTTTTTCAAACACCTCAGTGTCACTGCTAAACTGAAAATAGTCCACTAACCAAAAATATCCAGCCACCAGCATCCTGTGATCACTGATGAAGGATTAAAGGATGACTAACAGAAACTGCAGCTGATGAGCTGCTGTTTCTGACTTTACATATATATGATAGATGTACATAACTAATAAAGTAGACAGTAGATTGACACCCTGCCCCAGATGTACCTCTGGCTTTATCCAGTGAATGCCCACTCCATACCCTCTCCCATGAGCCTGACCAGGATAATAAGTAAATCAGGATGATGGTTTTGCATTCCGGTGTCCAAAAATATCAGATGCTGCAGCCATCCTGAGCAAAAATACAGAAAAGGAAATTATTCACGTACAATTTGTGAGCAATAAACCTTACTGTTACAAACCGACACAATACTGCTTTGAGCCCAGCCACACACCCATGCATTCCCTCCAACATTCCTTCTGCATATAACCCAGACTACATTCACTTCATAAAAGCATCCACACTCCATATATAAAAGCAACCGAGCGCAGCAGTTTTATGTCTCATACATATTGACAAGGTTCTGCCCAGGGCTAAGTCTTTGTCTGCTTCTCTTAAGACTGCAGTAATGACTCTGGAAATGAAATCAGGACGCCATTTTTGCTTTTATGTCCTAATGCACCCGTTTTTTTATGCACAATGGACGTCTGTGTCACTCTAAAAGATGTCATTCGACATTAGCCTTGTAGCTCCGATGCAGAGCTAAATAAAGATCTTTTTTCCATGTGTTGTTTAGGCTACGTGCAGCTCAGGAAGAATGAGGCCGTCTGCTGTAATGCTGCAAATGTAAATGTTTGTAAGAGGTGGCTTTCAGATCGTCCTGGGATCTGCACTAGGGTACCATGGCTGGTCGGGTGAGCTGGCTATATGTAGCTTTCAAACTGTACAGACTTGAGCAAAACAGTCTGGGTTAAACTCAAACTTTGTGAAGATAAAACATTTAAATTCAATGTTTTTTGCCAAGTTTAATGCAGTAAAACGAGCTGAAAGAGTCAGATTTGGAATACGTTTGAGCATCTTTCACCTAGTGTGAGAAAATAACCAAAATGTTCGTAAGTCAATTTTATCTTCCAGTTCCATTTAGCAGAGTGACCTACAACTGATTTTACAAGCCAAGGAATTGTAGTTTAAGGGCCTTGTATAACAATAGCGGCATTTAGGTCCACAGTCCAGTACGGTAACAACTCACAGTAAGAAATACAACAAACCAAAATAATTTATCTCAAAAATACAGTATATGTGCCGTTCTAAAACCGCATTGCAGTATGTAATAAGGGGTCATTGACCGAAATGGACATTGACCTGTCATTACCATAGTCACATAATCTTTTTATGCTATTGTAATGTAAATAAAAAGGGTATTTTTATGTGAAATCTGGGTGTAACCAGTATATAAATGTGTCAGATATACCACTGAAAACATGAGTGGAACGCTATCATCTACACAGCATCCCTAATGTCATACCATTTTTGGAGATTCATTATAATTGTGTAACAGGTTCAGCTGCTCCCGGTTCTGGAAGCAGCCTTCTTTTTGGGCTCCTTAGGGCAGCTGCGCTGCGGTTAGCGAGGCTTTGTTGCCATCTAGCGGTGCAGCGCTGATGCATGCCTAATTGTTATCAGCTGTGTTTAGAGTTTAAAAGGCGGAAGCGAGTTTGGAGCAGCGAGCTGGCATTGTGGCTTGTCGTGAGTAGGATCGCATGCCACCACTGCTCCAAGCTTGGCTTCTAATGTTGGGTTGTTGGCATGCAGCAGCGGAGCTAGAGACGCACTAATGTGATTTTCTGTCTTTCCATGTCTTGCAGGCTTTGTCTGCGGACCGAGGCACATCCGGGCTGGTGTACTTTTCCCAACCCGTTTTGCGGCACCTTGTGGATTTAGGCATGTGCTATCAGGGATATAGCGACACACCTGCCTCTTATCCAGGGATGCCTAGAGGGAGTTAGGAATGAAGGTAACACCCTTCCTTTGTAGAGGGAGGTGGAGTACGGTCAGGAGAGCTGCATCCCTCAGCATCGTATCCCCCCCCCCCTTCCTGGTTCTCATAAGATAAGATATGCCTTTATTTGTCCCACAATGGGGAAATTTCACATTCTCAGCAGCAAGGTACAGTAGAAGGGTAAGGTATAAAGATTTAGCTATTAAAAAAGTAAATATAAAAGTTAAAAAAATTAAAATTATTTAAAAAATTTAAACTTTTAACCATCCTGGTTCTCCTGCCTGATTGTGTTGGTACGGCCCAGGTGAAGGGCACGCCGGCACCGGCCACACGTAAAAGGGTCCAGGGCTGCGGATTTCTGCAAGATGTGAGCGTAACCGGCAGGCCTGGGTCCTTTGTCTGGGGACGGTAAGTACGTCCCCTACCGTCTCCCCCCTTCGTCCCCACCTGGTCGTTCGGCAGGGCCCGCAGACGGCCATTGGATGTGTCCTCACCGTTCAGTGCGTACTAGCTTCCGCCGATCTGGGGGTCAGCCGGTAAGGCTGTTTGTTTTGGTTTTCTTTGGTTAAGTATCTTGGGTTAGGGTTATTTTTTGGTTCTTATTATTATGAGTTAATAAATCTATCAGTGTTTTAAAGCTGTCCTGAGCATGGGTCTCCTTTTTGTTCCACCAAGCCCCCAAGTCATGACAAATTGTGGAAAATACAGTAATGTACTGTTATGACCCTGTCTAGGGGAAATCCGTAACACTTAAAGATGATGGATACTTTTGTTTGACCGAAGCCAAAATGCATTAATAGACTGTATTACAAACAGAGACTCAGTGAGTGAATGTGAACCAGGTTATATAGCCATAGATTAGAGCGAATATACAGGGGACAAACAAAGGAGTACTACTTGCAATAGGACAGGTACACACACTTACGAAAACCATTTACAGCTTACGCACACAAACACATGTAACTTACACACACAAAAAATCTCTAAATACATCAATCGTATTAAAATCCAAATGTGAGTTAATGAGCACATAACACACACACAGATGATGGCCATCCACTCATAATCTCTTAACTCCCGCCTCTGCTCGTGGATCCGCGCATTAACTGGCTATTTACAACCGCAACATCTGGAGGTAAAAGACAGATGTCATCATCTTTTATAATTTGTTATAATTGTCAAGGATTCAGTTGCCAAAGTGAACAGATGTTGAGCAGATGGTTGGTAAATGTTGCATATCCATAGATTAAACTATGGGAATACATTTTTCCTTTTGTGACCGAACTGGCCAAACTTTTATAACTTCCACAAAAATGCTGTGTTCCGAATTAAATGCGTTCATGAGATTTTTTGCCAGCTGATAATTTACAAAGAGCTCCTACAATTAATTCCATTGTTATGCACACGTTTTTAAACATATCCAGAATTACATGTTTAGTAACTGTTATATCGACTTATTTGCATTTTATTAAATTAGAAGTCACTCCTTGTAATGTCATTCCCTGTGTTTGGTTTGTTTTTTGGTACGTGCTGTGTTCAGACATCCATCGGACTACACCAGAGTTCATTTGGAAGCAGACGGAGACCCACCTATTTAATCTTGGTCCGCTTGTTAGGTGCTCACCAAGGTTCAGATAGCAGCGTTCGGAACAAACCTGCCAAGTTTGAACACACCATAAGTTCAACTACTGAAACCAACGTTGTCGTAATAACTTTCATCCAACTTTCCACACCTTAGTTGTGTCCGTGTGGTTCCTGACCAGTTGGACGCACTGTAGAGGTCTGAACATGGGTCTCCGTGGGGGTGGGTCAGTGCATTTGACCGCTGATCCTCCCAAACGCCCTCTGTTCTTGTATTTTAATGCAATTCTGCTCTAATAAAAGATTAAACTCCACATGAAAGGTGAACAATTGGGAACCTTTGCGACCTCTGTGGTTTGGCTGAGCACTGCCAATGTAAAACATCTGACTCTAGCTGGTGACTCTGGGATCTTGAGATCATTGAGTGAATGTGGTCATGCAGAAATTGAACGAATACAGAACGTATTCTCTCTCTCTCTCTCTCTCTCTCTCTCTCTCTCTCTCTCTCTCTCATTCTCACCTCTTACTCAATCACATCACACACTTGAGTTTAGTCGACCTCTGTAACTCTTCCTATATTTCTTTATTTCTATTTAACACCCTATCAGACTGCTCTCTCTCTCTCTCTCTCTCTCTCTCTCTCTCTCTCTCTCTCTCTCTCTCTCTCTCTCTTTCTTA
>JAVSBU010085195.1:0-13529 GCA_033118015.1 Loricariichthys derbyi
GAGGACAGAGTGAGATGGAGGAGGATGACTCGCTGTGGAGACCCCTGAAAAGGGAAAAGCCCAAAGAAGAAGAAGAGTTTTTCGGCACTTTCTCTTTCACCGTGAAGAAAATTTGCCCAGCACCCTCAGGCAGGATTTAAGCAAACGATGTGCAACTTTGTCTTAGAAATTAAGGAAGGAAAATAGATTCTGACCAATATAGGACTTTTAAGACTGATATTTTGATAATTGAGGATTTAAAAGATTTTTTTTTCATTAAGCACATTAAATATACAATGATTTTATCCAAAACTGATTTGGAATTATTGGAATCTTCACTAAAATAATGCCATTTAAATAGTACTCAACAAAATTAGAACCAAAAATATATGAAAGCTTTGATGTCTAAATTATAAAAACATCTCCCATAAATTATGGAGTGTTATTAATTATGAACATTAAAAGACGTCAGAGGAGTTATGGATAGCTATGAACAAAAAACAACAACAAAACAAACCAACAGTGCCCTCTGGTGGACAAACTACACAACAACAACACTCATAACAAGAAGGCTCCATGTTCCCTTTGTTTCTGATAGCTATTCTCCTTTATCAGCTGATTATATCTGCACGTGGTCTATCACTCTAGCTCTGTTGGACACTGCTTACGTAGGAAAATATATTGTAGTTTTCACTGATAAATGATTTTTAGTTGGTATTTAGTTCAGAACGACACACCTCGAGTTTGATCTTTCAGCGATGCTCCCCTGATGGTTTTCAGACCATGGTGTCTTGTTTACAATTTCTAGACTAGGACATTAGGAACTTGTGCTTGGTTCCTCTCAAGATCTCTTGCATGCTCTTATATGAATTTTACCCCTTAATTTAAGGTCTAGATTGGACCATAAAGTGCTGTATAAATAAACTATAGGCATCAGGGCAGAGACTCTAAACCTCAGCGTTTGTACTTTAAGCAGCACTTCTTACATTTCAGACATTGTTTAACTTTGTTTATTTACCCGTGGTCCAAGTAAAGAATTCGTGATTAGTTCACTCCTGTTGATACGAGTGTAGACGCAGCAGTCTTCCTCTCCAAATGGCCTTATTGGTTATTGGCTCTAATCAATAAAAAGGGCTTTTAGCTTAGCTAAAAACCACCAGCTGATTCCCAATACCTGCTCCAGGAGGTGAAACTGGACAGATGCATGACAACCGTTTCCTTCTGGCTTAGATTTTTAGATCAGAAATTAGTTACTTGTTCCTGTTTTGTGGTTATGTATCATCTCATCTAGGTAACTGGAGCTCTGTGCTGTCTAGGTTCCCTGAATTGACTCCCAAAAATGCGGTGGCTTCCTTTGAAGTCTTTCTGATCCACTTTATCTCTCTAGACATTGGACATCCACCCATCGATTTGCTCTGAACAACAAGATGCTGGTCATTAACAGATGTGACTCGCTGTTTGTTCAAACAGAGCTTAACTAAAGCTAAACCAGTCCCAGTGATCCAGAGTTCTGTTCTGGTACCAGGGCCTGGATTCACGAAAGTGTCTTAAAGAGAAGCTTAATTCTTATGAGACATTCTTCAAATAACTACTTCAAATTGTCATATTTTTTTCTTACCTCTTTTCTTAAGAACAATTCCATGAACTAGTGGTATTACGTTCTTAAATGCTCTGAGTTGTTTGAAAAGCATCGAAATTGACCAAACGTTAAATAGTTTAGTTAAGCTTTCATGAATCTAACCTCCATCCTGGAACCTGACTGTATCTAGAACATGAATAAGAAATGCTACTAGTTTAGGAAGAAAACCCACTGGGCCGTTCCATGCTGTTTAATCTGGTTCCAGCTATAGACACATTGGTTCGAGTCCTGGTTTGGTTGCTGCCTGTGTCGAATTTGCATGTTCTCCCCATGTCTCTGTGGGTTTCCTCCCACATTCCGAAAACACACCTTAGGTCACTTGGTGTCATTAAAGTGTTTGTGAGTTTGTGCATGTGCCTTGCGATGGATTGACACCCTGTTATTGCCGCCTTGCTCCCTGTGCTGCCAGTTAGGCCCTGGCTCATTTAAAATAAACATGCATTTAGAAAATAATGGATCTAGTTTTAATTCCCGAGCTCTACCCTAGAACGGTCGCTATATCTAGAACATTTACAATTATTTGATCAATTATGGTTGAATCTGCATCTCCAGAACCATTAATGCATCTAGAACCTTTTTAGTAATCGATGGATGGATAAAGCAAGGCAGGTTCTTTATGATCATCCCTGAAACAGTGACTAATCCAGAACTTATGTAAATGAGAACTTTTAAAGAGTAACTAGAGTGGCTTCCACAAAAAAAATCCTACAGGTACTTTATTACTGTATCTAGAACACTGATAGGAATCGATTTATGAAACTGCAAGGAGAGTCCAGTTTCCCCTTGGACTGTTACTAGAACCATAACTTTATCTAGAACAAGGGAAAGGCCAGTCATCTTTTCACTGGACTGTCTCTAGAATCATAATGTTATCTAGAGCTCTCAGTGTATCTAGAACATTCAAATACTGACATATTTATAAAATGATGATCCCTATCCAGACTCTCCATGTGATGGCCATGAGGGCACTACAGGGACCGGACCCTGTGTCACAGAGGTTGTGGGTTGCTGGTGCACCGTCTTTGGAGCCATGGCAATACTTAGTTCCCTCAAACATCACTGGACCTAGAACATTTAGAAAGTGATAAGGCAGGTTCTAATCACGCTGGACATCGTAACCAGTACATTTTGAGACGATCCCACAAACGGTTCTTTTGCAGTGTTAAAAGTTCTTGAATGTGCCAAAATGGAAAGTGGTTCGCACTGGGTTTATCACCCAGTTGTAGGTACGAAGCTGCTGCAGATGGCCTGTTGATGCATGTTGCATGGTGCCTTAGCGCCCCCTAGCATATAAATCGCTCTGAAGGGTCCACACACCGCTGTGCTTTTTCACATACCTGCTCAGTGCTGGTATTGGTGGTCACTTTGTTGAAGGATGGGGGGTGTTTATACCTAGTTAACATGATCTACACTCTTATGCAAAAGTTTGTGCACTCCTAGTTAGGGTTATAAAGTAACATAAATTAAAGGTTAGTCTTTCTGAAGGCATTTGAAATATTATTCATTTTGAAACGGCACTTTAGCGACATCTGCTGGACAGATTTGTGCAACTGCCTCAGGAAAAGACGAAACTTTTCATAGGACCTATTTGAATTTTAACATGAATTTTAGTATTTACTTTTTCAGGAACTGAGTAATTCCTAATAGGTTTTGAAAGTAGTAATCAATTTTTTTAAAATTTGAGTAATTATCCCTACGCTGTCCATAAGTTGACTAAAACTTTACTAGCGCCAGTTCTCAAAATGATTGTAGAAAAATCCTATCAAGTCTCTTCTGCGTTCATTTTCACTCCTAATTTAGAGAACAAACGTGCAGTTTGACCAGGGGCGCCCAAACTTTTGCAGGAGGGTCTGTATACAGAAGGTGAACCTGATACATCATCAGCTCAGCCTACGAGTCCTGAGAGGCTGTGATAGGTGTATTGTGTTTAACGCAGGCTGTAACAGGTATTATAGCAAAAGAGCATCGTCATTTATTGCTGTTTTATCATTAAATTAATTCCATATTAGAAATGATTCACTTCTTAAACTTGGTTTGATGGATGTAAACCCTCAGACTGCCTATTGTTTTGTTTTTTTTTGGCCTGAACAGAGTCTGAACGCTGCTGTGTCTCTGATTTCAGGTGTTTTTATATTATCAAAGTGTTTTTAGTGATTCTACTGACACTGCTGTTGTATGAATTTCCCCAGAAAATAAAATTCTGCAACATGCTCGCAATGCGTGTTTTTGTTTAAACATTTCCACACACTCACAAAAAAGTGCCATAAACAGACTAGTCTTGTTTGGGACCTTTCACCTATTGTGTTGCATTAGTACAGTCATTTTGTTTTGTTCTGATCTACATGGTCCTCAAAAACTTGGTCTGCAAAACAATAAGTAGGTGCTATGTGCTAACACGATGTCCACATGAAACTAAAGGTTTTGCTGCAGATCATAGCTGGTCGTAGGGCACATGGGTATGGAGCTGCTCACTCATTTACACTGGGACACTTTAGACTTGCAAATTGACCTAACATCTTTGTGCAAGGAAACCAGCAGATCTAGAGAAAACCTAAACAGGAGAACATGCAAACTTCATCCAGGTGTCTGGAGCTGTGAGTGCACGGCCCTGACCACTGAGCCACCCTTACCATCTATAATCATCATCATCATCTACACTCATCATTTTTCCCAGAGGTCCAACTCGGAACCACCTCAGTGTGGCAGATAAATAAAAACAGCGGGAGACGCTCTCTCTCAGTTCGTGTTTTATTTTAAGTTTTAATACACAGGCTCACACAGCTGATCAAAGACAGATCTTAAAGAAAGAAAGGAAACCGTGTAAAATCAGTGCAAAGTGAAGCTTCTTCCGCTTCCATAAATAACAGCAGAAAGACCTGAGGCCCAGTCGTCTGGCTGTGGATGAGCACTGATTACATGCACCAGACGACGGCCAGAATATGAATACAGAGTCTTGAGTTGGACGACACATCACGGCACTTGAATGGAGCTTCAGCAACACGTCAGACGCCTGAGTGGGGCTCGAATGATGCATTGGGACGCCTGAGTGGGACCGGCCAAAGCGTCTGGTCACCTGACTGGGAGCCTGATGATGTGTCGGGGCATCTGACTCGGGTCATACAACAGGTTGGCGCACCCGAGTGGGGTCAAATGATGTGTCAAGGTGCCTTAGCAGGGCCAGATGACACATTGCAGTGCCCGATTGGGGTTGGATGCCCAATTGGGGCAGATGATGTGCCAGGGAGCCCAACCGGGGCTGGATGACGCATTGGGGCACCGGACCAGGACCAAATGATGCATCAAGGCTTCTTAGTGAGACCTCATGATACTGGCCTGAATGGGGTCGGATGACTTGTGTGGGGCAGGATGATGTGTCAAGGTGCCTTAGCGGGGCCAGATGGGCATCTGGGCTCCTGACAGGGGATGGATGACACGTCAGGGCATCTAACTGGGGCAGAGTGAGTACTGGGATATGAGCAGGGCAGAGGACATTTACAGAATGGAAGGAGGGACAGTGAGAGAGTGAGACAGAATGAGAGATACATGTTTGTTTGTTTGTATGAGCTCAAACACTTATGGCTGTTTGAGGCTATGGATAAACAGGTAACGATTGTTAAGAACAAAAGAACAGAAAACGTAATTAATACTCTCATACTGTAAGCCATAAGAAAAATATTTCACTCCACTAATCCGGACAGATTTTAGAAAGCGAGACGCGTCGTGGAGGCTAATCAGATGACATCAAATTCCTGCACATACAGATTAGCACACACAATATTCCACGAGTCCCAGCACCTACCCATCTGGGAGGAAGGACGTCTGTCAGCTGGTTAAAGACCTGAAAACCGAGCCCATGATGTCACATGACCAAGCTCCAGCATTGCTGACTCAGGCACCATCGCTTTGTAAAATCAGGATTATCTAAATTAAACGTTTTTACCCGACGCTTGCTGCGTTTTGGCCCGTTTTTGACTTTAGCTGCACGAGAAGATGCCCGAGTAGAATTTGGCAAAGGTCACATAGGAGAAACGCAACTTTTTAAGGCCTGCTCAGACTGAACAAGAAGCAACCGACCTTATTTTTAACTTTTATAAGATTGATTTAAATAAGATTTATTTTGGAAAGTCCATATTTTTATTTAGCAAGCATTTATTCTGGGAATATTTAGTCTGTCACTAATAAGCTTTTATTCTGCTAAACTTAAATATTTAAATATTTCTTCAAGCGTTCATACAGGTTAAAGTAAATAATTCGTTATTATTTTTATATATTTAAATTGTCACTCAAATTTTAGATGCCTGTGTTAAAGTCAGTGCAGAAAAAAAAGATTTTCAGATCAAAATAAATGTTTTATTCTGGTTAGATTTTTAGTATTTTAAGATGCAAGCTATATTTAATTAATATATTTTTTATTTATGGAAGAATTTTAATTGACTGTCACAAATGAGCTTTTATTTAAATTATGTTATATATATTTAATAAACTTATTCACTCCATTTTTTATTTAATTATTAAGCTTTAATTCAGTTATTTTTTTAACTCACTGAATTTAGCTAGCTTTAGTTCTAGTTAATTTTTATTTAATTATTTTTGTGATCAGTATAATTCTATGAAACCTTAATTATAAAGATTTTATTCAGGTCATATAAAATGTTTATTTTATTGATCCTGGCAGGCTTTTATTCTAGGAAGCCTGTAATTAAAAAGCTTTAATTTTGGTTTGATTTTTCTTAAAATAGTAAGCTTTGACTAAGATTTTATTTAATCTGGTTTAGTAATTATGGTATCGCAATATGTTTTTTTAACCTCCTCCCCCACACACACTAATATCGAGGCTCATGAGGTTCAGTGTGAAGTGACAATTTGCACTTGTTCGGTGTGAACAGACCTTTAGAGTGAAGAAAGGAGGAGTGAAGCAGTGTTAAGACACCAAGGAAAACTTTGAAAGGCAGCTCCTGACCCATGGAAAGCCAGAGCGAACACACACACACAAGGCAGGAAAAAAAGCAAGGTCCACTTCCAAAAACAGTTAAAAAAAATTACAGGGATTAGAAAGAAGGAAGGCGAACACACTCTTGGCTCTGTGGTGAGACAGCGGGAGTCTCTCATATTGCAGGGATCCAGGGAGCTGGAGCTGTTTAATGCTGCTTGACTCGTGGTGCCGTGACCCGGCGTAGGCCGCCGTACAACAACCCGAAATTCTGCAAGGAGAAAAAGAAAATATCAAGAAACTAAATCGGTTTGTGGGTTCCTTGATCCCGTATTCTCAAACACGCCAAATTCCCTGCAGCGCCTCGTCCCCTGCTGTAGCCCGGTGAGTGCCCCATAGCTACCGAGGCTATAGCTAAGGCGTCGTGATGATCCTCCCTCCCTTAAACACTACGTATCTGCAGCCCCAGTCCGTGATGAAGGCACTCTGGACCATGTGATGTGCAGCCCATCACTTTACACATCCTTATCTTATACTTGCAATAAGAATCCAAACCAGAGATCTGCAATGGCAATTTCATTGGCCAATTCCGAATTTGGCCCATATTTTGTCTAAAAATTATAAATGACATCATAAAGAAACATTTTGGTTTAATTTTGTTTCAATGGAAGCTTCCACAGTGCTCAAGAAATTAAGCAGATGCTGCAGGCTTGTTCCTGCTTTAACCTCTTTGCTTTTGTTAGTTTTGTAAAATTCCGCATTTTTGTTATTAGTTATTGACTGTTTTCTTATCAAATTCCTTTCTTGTGATTCAGATTTGTTTTACCCCGTCTTATTTTTGCTATGCTCATATCTGAAGAGCTTCCATAATGTGTCTGGCAGTGTTTGATATAGATGCGCACTCACTCATTAGTATCCCTACTTCCTCATTAGTACTGCGATACTTAGGGAGACTATTTATTTGACCAAGTAGTGCTCCAAACACAGCCGAAATCTTATCCATTTACATTTATGGTCTTTAGCAGGCGTCCTTATCCAGAGCGAGTTACAATTGATTCAATCAAACAATCCAAGTAACTGTAGGTTAAGGTTCTTGCTCAAGGACCCAACAGTGGCACCTTGGCGGAGGTGTGATTTGAACCCTGAGCCTTCTGGAAACGCTAGTCTACCACAATACCACAATTGGTGCATCTCTAATACAAACTCTTCTCAAACCCAAGCCAAAGCATGAAGGTGCCATGTTCAGTTTTTACATCATAAAGGTTGTTATCCTCACCTGAACTGCTAAGTAGGTCACTCCGAGATACGCAGCGATGCACAGCGCCAGCAACAGGTCAAAGATGGCCGGCTTTACTCTGAGCAGGAGGGGAAAAAAAAAGCAAAAGTCACGTCTCAAAACGCTCTGTGATTAGAAGTATTTTAGGAAGACTTGGTGCTGGAACTCACCTGTAAGCGTTCAGGGTCTGTTTGAGCTGATCGTAAAACACAAACTCTGGATCCCTAGGAAAAAAAGATAGGAAAAAAAAATCATAAATATAAAAGTTTGCACAGTTTCACTCAACTTTCTTGTGAAAATACTATTTATATTAACATTTAATACAGTGGAATAGAGAGACAGCATTACTATGGTATTCACAAGAAGACTTTAAATGGCATACACCTGTATTTATTTATATCTTATGTAAAGCTACTCTTTGTGCAACGTCTAATCCTAAAAAAATTACTGGACTAATGCTGCAATATCAGATAAATTTATTCCCCAATTATTAATATTTAAATAAAATATAAATAAATAAATAAAATATAATATTTACAGGTTCTACTGTGAGTTATTTATTATTCATATTATAGTTATTTTTTATTCTATCTATTCTATTTCATATTTTATTATAGTTATTTGATTATTATAGTTATTTATTATTAGCAGTTTTTTAAAGCAAAATATGATTAATGATTCAAATGAATAAATAGGATAAATGTGATTAATTAAGACGGTTGTTACATGCAGAGTTTCTGCATCTATAATAAGGAAACTAAATATTTTAAATTAAAGACTTGGAGACAGTTTGTTGTTTGTTTATTCCTTAACCTTTTAACATCCTGTGTAATTTTGGTAGAGCACTTTTTGGGTCACTATATCTTTTTAACCCTTTAATGTCCTCACCAAGAAAAAAAGCAATGGATTATTTTATTTAATATTTATTTAATAAATAATAATTATTTAAGAAAATTATTATAAAAATAAAATAGAACTTTTTCCATTGATTTTTTTCTTGGTGAGGACATTAAAGGGTTAAATGTAAACAGGAAACAATTAAAAGAAATATGGGGGAAATAAAACAGATTTCAAAGAATTTGCTGATTTTTATTTGAATTTTATTTAACAGCATTATTACCATCTAGACACCTTTCTAGCTTAGTTTAATACCTTTTCCTTTTTGGAACAGAGCAAGAACAATAATATTGAACTGCATTAAATTTCATCTGAGTCAGCAGGAAATAAAATAAAGTACTAAAGTATAATCCTAATGCATTCCATGATTCCTATAGAGATGCATGGTACACTTAATTATTCCAGCCTGGTGGAGTGTTTGTGTTAAACACACCTCTTATCTGCTCTGACAGAATGCCTCTTGACGTCCTTGAGGTAGCGGTTGAGGTAATACTCCAGAGTGCTGATCACACTGCTGTCTTTATCCAGGAGCTGGGCGGCGCGAGGCTGAGCGCTCAGCCAGTCCACCAGAGACAGCATCTGATCCTCCTGCACCTGCTAATTACAGCACAGCCACAAACCACGTAACTAATAACCAGTCAGCGACTGCTTATTTCATCCCTTCACCTCTAAAAAAACGGCTCTACAGCGACTGAATGCATTATAATACAAAACAAGAGGTGCATGAACCCATTACTGTGTAATTAGTGAACCACGACCTGTCGCGCCTTTATCACTGTGGCATTACACAGCTATTTTTCCTCCCGCCATAATCCATAATTTCATGTGAAACAATATCATGTGATGAGAACAAAAAAAAAAAAAAGTTATTTACTCACCATCTGCTTGGTGAAGATCTCCAGATCTCCATTGGTGCCCTGTAGGAGTCACAATTCAGTTAGTCTGGTGCTCAATTTATTCATAAAAGGTAGTGATATTTAGATTTTATTGCACTTAATATTTATTGCCTATAAAACAGTATTGTCATGTTTCTCTTGGGGGGTTGATGATGATATGGGGGCTAATGTACAAAGACAAACATGCAAGAATGTGCAAAAAAATAGAACGTTGCAGCATCCCAGTACAAATCCCAGTTAAAAGTAGCAAGTTGTAATACTGGAAACCATTTTCATCTTCTCTAACATGTCCAACCCCTCACCAAATATTCTCACATCATCTCGCTGTACCCTATAAATGAGTAAAAATAAATACTAAGCACAATCATGCACACTTGTTTGTCTATGGTGTTGCATCGCTTTTGCATCATACTAAGCATAAACTTAGATTTTTTTTATTTGTTGAGGAAAGCTCATGTACCACGAATAGAGAAACAAGAGAAAAACTGCATCTTTGTAAAGCCTCTCATTTTCCTGCTCAACAAATAGAACAGAAAATATGTTACGCTGTCACTTAAAAGAGGTTCTAATTCCATAACTGTGTGTGAGGGAGTGGGATTAGGACACAGCATTACAGTGAGATAATATTTTACCATTTTACATTGGCAGGATGTGATGATCAATGTTGATATTAAATAAATTACTGTATAGGAAACACTACATTATCTTGGCTATTTATTCAATAGCAATACACTATATTATCCCATACAGCATGTTTTATACAGTATAACTCCACTCAGTGAGCGTCTTCTCCATCCCCACAACATTACATGTATAGATAATTAACTTAATTAACTCTAAAGACAGCATTTTATCATTAAGCAATGTGTCCAGCTAATTGATGCAATTTTGTGTTTAAGATATACAATTTAAAACGTTAATAACAACTATCTATAGCCCTGAAAAATAGCATTTGTTAGCCGTCCCTGGTCTCTGTTATTACACCTTATAATTAAATATGTTAATTAAATCCTTCAGTAAACTTTTTTGTTTGCATTGTTGTGTCACTCCATTTTTTTCATAAGAAATCCATAATATTTGATCTTAAAATACACTCACTTAGCCCTGTTCTTCTAGAATAATCCCACTTCTGAAAATTATGGAACAAACCACAAGTCACATGATCAGTAGGAAGTTATATTTGGATCATCTGAAGATCAGTGGAAGATCAAAAGTAAAGTTTATTCAATGCTATTGTAACCATGATTGAGAAAGTTAATCTCAACTTGCTATCCAAAGTTATTTTTAGATGTTATTTGCTTATTGTAAAAATATTTGGTAAATTATTAGTGTGCTTAGTGTCCTAATGCTATAAACACCATGTGGTTACATTTTATGTATTGCTAATTCTGTGCTGAAATTATGTCCAATTACTCAAATAAAGTTAAAGACATGTATTGATTAATTCATTCATTGATTCAGCTTAATTTCTGCTCAAGACTGAACATAATCAATACAGATTAATTAGTTATGAAGCCTGGATGTCCCAATATCAGAGTATTGTGAATAATAAATCTGGAACTTGATCAGATTGTAGTTGTGATTTCTCTGTTAATAATCGAGAGCCTTTCCTTCACCTTCTCAGTCAGGTTGTAGACGACTCGCGCGAGAGCTTCTGCGATCACTTTGGTGTTTCTGCTAAGTTTCTTCAGATCCACCTTATGCCTGAAACACAAAACAACAGTTTAACGGACTAATGAAAGAAAGCAGAAGTGCGTGGGGCGTCTCAGAGGGACGTCTCTCACCGCGTGTCCATGATGGAGTTACGTGCTGCGCTGCGGTGGCTGTCCAGGTGCGAGAGGGTGAAAGCAGGGAGGCGGCGGATCCCGAAGCGCTCGTGCTCCCACGCCAGGGTGTCGTCGGCCAGGTTAATCTTCTTATGAACCATGGAGAACTTCAGACCTGGGTGCTGCTGCGAGATGACCTTCAGAAACAATAGGGTGAGACATCCTGATGAGCAAAACATCTTAGCAGGGGGAGCACAAACTTTAAGTCTGGGAGTCTCAATGATGGTTCAACAGCAGGTTTAATAACATATTAATAAGGCTGCACTGTCTGTTATTACCTTCCTTCTTCCTCATGCCTGAGTTAATCCTAGTCCCAGTCATACAGAGGTCCTCCTAAGCAGCATAACATACTGAGAGAGAGAGAGAGAGAGAGAGAGAGAACATGAGCTCTCCTTACCGTCTGAAGCTCTCGGAGCAGGGCGTGCTGAGGAGTTCCTTCTTTGGGAGGTTTAGACACATGCAGGTAAAGACTGTCTCCGTTCCCCACCGTATCCAAACACAACACAAACGCCACGTTGTCCTGCAGGAGACTGGACTCTGGAGGGACAAAACAAGAGTTAAACTTGTGTATCACATCCTAAGTGCAGAAGTTGCACCCTAACAGCTTATTACAGAGCAGCTACGCTAGGGTTTCTATAATAAGTTCTAATTATATAGCTTCTTTCACAAGCCCAAGGGAGGCTTTACAAAGCAGTTCTACACATTGTGGAAACCGAAAGGGGCCAAAAATGGAAACTACAGACGGAATATAAAAGGAACATATGGAAAATATGGCAACCCATCACTATGGAGCTCTGCACAGACCCAACTGGTAATGATTAATGGAGAGAGTGAAGGTCAGAAATGGGCTAAACTGGGGAGAAAAAAGGGGAAAGTCCAACTTCCAGTAAATGTGCATAAACAAAGGGTTGGTCCAAAATGAAGTCCCGCCCCTATAAGTGTTCATTTTAACAATATACAGTGTGTGATCTCTAAATATACAGGACTAATCAACCAATTATCCAAATTCCAGCACATTCTGCTCCATATTATGGTAAGCCATAGGAGACAAAAATACAAACCATACAGCATGAAAAGCATTCGTTGGACATAAAGGGAGATAAAGGTTTCTTTTAAACCTTACCGCGAGAGATTTACCTGTGTGATCGAGGTTATCCTCCAGCCAGCGTTTGGTGCCCTGATAGTTAAACTTCCCTCCTCCAGACAGGAAGAACAGCAGGTTATACCTACAGGTACAGGCAGTACGACGAATTAAACCATCGTCACATGTCTTTACCTCTCAGCATGTCTGAAAATGATTTTTTCTCACCCAGCATGAGTCCTTTTGTGAGAGTAGAGCTTAGAGAAGAGGCGAGCAAGTTCCATGAGCACAGTCACACCGCTGCCGTTAGAGTCCGCACCGTACGACAACCACTGATACCATAAAAATATGAACACAAACATCTGATTAGGAGTTTGAACACAAACTCTGTGTTCAGTACTTAATACTGCCTCACTTCTGGGTCCTTCAGATCAGTTTTGGGTCTGGTTTAGGTTAGGGGTCAAAGACGTCCAAATCAGCAGCTTGTTTTTGCCCTCATTAAGTGTGTGGACTTAAACAACATCATCTCTCTATGAGATCGAACCATGACCCAGGAGGAGCTTCTTCACCGAAATCTTGGTTTTTTCATGGAGCTTAATATAAATACACTTAATATCGCTGTAACCTCAGTCCTCTACAATGAAAACTACATAAATAACTAAACATTCTGGTGTGGAAGACGATCATTACGAATTAATTTATTGTCATCAATAGGCAGTGGTCTTAGGACTCCATTAGTTTCCAGTCCCTCTAGATAAGGCCTTGTTTAGTTCGTACTTTCCAAGGTTCTCAATTCAATGACCCCAAAATGCTCAGATCTCCATTCAGCCTCCAAACTGTGACCTTTTCTTTACCTATAACCCTCCACCTCACCCGTCCTCTTCTAGGCACCACAGCTACGGCTGTTTAAACCGCTCTACTATACTGACATGCAAAGGCTAACCGCAGTAACTACATTTTTGGTCGAAATTGAGTTATGACTAAAAATTAGCTCCTTGATATCTG
>JAVSBU010085301.1:0-13527 GCA_033118015.1 Loricariichthys derbyi
GAACAGTAAATCCCAAAATAATCCAAACATATTTCAGTGCCTACTGCTTCAATGTGCTGTTTTCCACCGTAACATTAACAAGTTTATGTTAGCACTAAAATAGTACAAAACAAAATAAAATATGGCCCAGGAGGACTTAAAGTATAAACCAGCATACAAATCAGGTCTAAAAAAGTATAAGAATTACGGGTGGGTTGTGGGGAAAAGGGTAAAAATTGGTGGTCGTTGGGCCAGGATAGGGGCAGGGGGTCTGTTCCCCAGTAAAGCTTTAGGTCTAGCAACGCCACTGCCTTAAGCCTAAGGAGGATGGGTTCTTCTGAGCCTCGGTCCTCCCAAGGTTTCTTCCTGATAACTCTCAGGGAGTTTGTCCTTGTGGCTGTCACCTCCAGCTTGCTCAATTGGGTGATTATAAATATAATCAATAAAGTGATCATATAACTAAGCTGTCTGCATTTGGGTCCTCGCTCCATCCAGCCACCCCATCCACCCCCCCGCCCCGGTAGCCCTTCACATTAATTGGTACCCAAAAGTAGCCCTCAGTTCCAAAAAGGTTGGTGACCCCTGGTCTATAGGGTTTTCCCTGGGAAGAGCACACGCTGTGGGAGTTCCTCACCATTACCATCAGATGCCACCAAAACTGTGAAATAAACAGAAAACCCTCCACACCACACAGAACTGAAAAGAAACAGGATGAGTGAAGCCCTTCACATGGCACACCCTGTAGCATTATCCCTCCCTCAAGGGTTAGCTCATGACAACCTTCCACACTTGTCTGAGTGGGCATTGTGAAAGGCTTTGGCAAGAACCATGTCCAGGATGGCTGATCAAGGGAACCTAGCAGTGCTCTTCATATCCGTAACATTCCCAGTCCATGAGGTATTGGAGACCTTGTGCCTCACGTCCAGGAGGTGGCTGACAGTATACACTGGCAATCATCCTGATGGGGGGACAAGGTCAGAGGAGGAGACAGGCTTCATCTTGGATATGTAGAAGGTGGGGTGTATCCTCATTTGGTGGGGGAGCTTGATGCACACAGAGATGTGGCTAATAACCTTCTCGATCTTGTAGGGCACAATATATCTAGGAGTGAGCTTCCTGGACTCGGCTCTCAGAGGAACATTTTGGGTGGACACCCAGACAGATTGACCAGGATGGTAAGTGGCTCTATGTCTTTGGCATTGGTTGGCTGTGGCAGTGGTGTGGGAGTGTGTCTTCTTCAGCTGCACTTGGGCCACATACCAGATGTTTCAGCAGCAAGAATGACGGTCTTCTACCAAAGGGACTGCCAGTTCCCCTTCCTGCTCAGGAAACAGAGACGGTTGATAGCCCAGGAAGGCCATGTATGGGGATATGCTGGTGAGCAGAGGAGACCAAAATGTTGTCGGTGTACTCTACCTAGACCAGATGTCAATCAGCTCCATGATTGTTATCTGCCTGTAACATTGCAGCAGAGAGTGGCCTTGAGGTCCTGGTTAGATCGCTTGATCTGCTCATTTATTTGATGGTGGAAGCCCAAGAAGAGGCTGGTGATGTCTTCCAGTGTCTTGCAAAAGACCTGCCAGATCTGAGATGAAAACTGGGGACCTCTGTCAGAGACCATGTCCAGGGAAGTGCCATGGATACTAAACATGTTTTCTATGAGGAGGGTGGCTATTTCAAAGGCAGTTGCAGGAGGCTGGCTGGCAGTTGGTGGGATGCCTTACTGTGGGCACAGAATGGACAGGCTGAGATGAACTCCCTCATGTCGGCCTCAAGGGTTTAACACCAAAAGTGCCTCTTGACCAGGGTCAGGGTGCCTCCTCTGCCAGGGTGACAGGAGAGCTTTGACCTATGGGACCACATGAAGACGGTGGAGACCGAAGCCTTTGGCATGAAGATCTGGTCTGGGGGTGCCCCTGGATTGGGGGCAGGTTCTGAACTCAGTGCCTCTACAGACCTGCCAGGTGAGGTTTGTCACAAACTGGTCCAGGGGAATGATGATTTTTGGATTGGGTTGGGTCAGAGAACTGGTGAGAAAGGATGTGTGGCTTAACATCGTGCGAACTGATACAGTAGTCAGTTAAAAATTAAAGCAAATGAAGAATAGGGCAATCTGGCCTGTCTGGGGTTCAGCCACTTGGCCATCTGGATGTAGGCCAGGTACCTATGGTCTGTCCAGATGATTAAAGGCTGAGGGTTTCCTTCCAGCCATTGTCTCAATTCCTCCAGGAGCATTTTCACCACCAGGAGCTCCCAGTTTCCTACATCATAATTGAGAGACAGGCAATGTGAGGTGTGCAGTCTGCCTTCAGATTATCCAGACCCATTCTGGACTGCAAGGCATCCACCTCCACGATGAATCAACAGGTGGGGTTGGGCTGTATTTAGGAGCGGGGCAGAGGAAAACCGGTCCTTCAGGAGTCCTTCCATGGCCCATGCGAAGAAGATATTGGGGGAAGTGAGGTGGGTAAGAGGCTGAACAACTCTGCTTTACAGTGGTACCTCGAGATACGAGTTTAATTTGTTCCAGAGCCAAGCTCATAAGTAGAACAGCTTGTATCTCATACAAATTTTCCCCATTTAAAATAAAGGAAATAGATTTAATCCATTCCAGCCCTCTGACAAGTCACCAACATATCCTAAGTTATAAACAAATGCATGTTTTTAATTAAGAAAAAGACAGTTATACATGATGAAACATAAAAAATTAATAAATAAAAGCAAAATGTATAAAACACGGTGCTGTAATCTTATCTTGTGACAGATGAGCAGGACTACCGGGGGGGTACTGCTGTGCTTCTGTGTACTCTCTCTCTCTCTCTCTCTCTCTCTCTCTCTCTCTCTCTCTCGCTCTATCTCTCTTTCATTCTACTCCCTTAGGCATTCTGTTGTCCACGCTTGCATTGTCTGAGTGCCACCTAGTGGCACTACTATATTGTAACACCTTTACTTAACTATCGGTGGTGTCCCGAAGCTCGGCTCGTATCTTGGAACTGAGCTCGTAACTGGAGCAGAAATTTTGCTCGAGCCGCGGCTCGTATCTCTAAAAGCTCGTATGTGGGCCACTCGTATCTCAAGATACCACTGTACTTGGCATTGAATCTCCTGTAGAAGTTGGCAAACCCTAGGAAGCATTGCATATCTCTCTGGCTGGAAGGAGTGGGCCACTCTACTACTGCTTGCACCTTGGAGGGGTCTGCCTGAATTCTGCCTGGCTTAACAATGTAGCCCTGGAAGAAAACTGTGCTCACTAAGACCCAAATAAAAGCATACCCTCAAGCACATTATTATTCCAGCCTGCACCGGATGCTACGGTCTCAAACTCCACAGCTAAGTCAGTGACACATTACTAAGTCACATTAGCCAATATGAGAGAGGCCTTTGGTTTCTAAGAAGTTACCCTGGGGTCCTTTGTGACCTTGCCAACTATTACATGCCACACTCTTGGAGTGATCTTTGTTGGTCGACTGCTCCTGGGGAGGGTAACAATGGTCTTGAATTTCCTCCATTTGAACACAATCTGCCTGCCTGTGGATTTATGGAGTCCAAACACTTTAGAGTTGTGTAATCTCTTCCAGTGTTGTAAAGAGCAGACTTTGATAGATCCATGTTCTTTAAATAAAACTCACACCTGATTGTCATCCCATTGATTGAAAACACCTGACTCTAATTTCACTTGCAAATTAACTGCTAATAGAAGTTCACATATGTTGCTACTCACTAATATGTAATATTGGATTTCCTCAATAAATAAATGACCAAGTATAACATTTTTGTCTCATTTTTTAACTAGATTCTGTTCATCTGCTTTTAGGACTTCGGAAAACTAGATGACGGTTTAGGTCATATTTGTGCAGAAATATAGAAAATTCTAAAGGGTTCACAAACATTCAAGTACAATTGTAGTTAGAATAATGGTGTACTTTGACATAAATGCACAGCAGGCCTACCGTGGATGAGGCACCATGACATGGGATTGCAATGACAGGGATTGCCATGTCACTGAGAATATGATTGCAAGGGTTGCACTCCATCTCGGCAGAAGATGTATGCCTTGTCCCTCCCCAAGAACCAAGCTATGGAAGAATACATAAAGGAGGCTTTGGTGGCAGGTTACATTTGGCACTCCACCTCTCCAGCTTCTGCAGGGTTCTTTTTTGTGGAGAAGAAAGGAGGAGGGCTCTGCCCCTGTATAAACTATCGAGGCCTCAACAAGGTCATAGTCAGGTTTCTGTACCCCTTGCCACTAGTCCCTTCAGTGCTAGAGCAGTTACGAGAGGCTGGGATATTCACCAAGCTGGATCTCTGAAGTGCATATAACCTACTCCATAAATTAGTCCACATGAGGGAAGGTGATGAGTGGAAGACGGATGTGGATGGAAGTAGAAACACCACATCTGGCCATTTCAGATACTGCGTCATGCCATATGACTTGGCTTTGGCACCAAGTATGTTCCAACACCTCATAAACGAAGTGCTACGAGACATGCTCAGTAAATTCGCTATCGCCTACATGATGACATCTTAATCTACTCTCCTGACCTTGAAAGCCACATTGATCATGTTTGGAGGGTGCTAAACAAGTTATCTCAGCACCAGCTCTACGTCGAGGGAGAGAAATGTAAATTTCACAGAGACCGAATTGAGTTGTTGGGGTACCATGTTGTGCCAGAGGGGGTAACCATGGCTCCAAGGAAGGTGGAGGCAGTGGAGAACTGAGGCCAACCCAAGACCTTGTGCAAATTTTGGTGCTTTCTGGGGTTCACAAATTTTTATCGCCACTTCATACGACATTTCAGCACCGCGCCCCTCACAAACCTGTTAATAGGCAGCCCCAAGAAGCTACCCTGAGGGCTATGTATCAGTGGTAAACATTTGGGTCAAGGCAGAAGACATCTTGGATCCACTGCTGATCGAGGACTTCCATCATAGGTTCCCCACCATAGGAGGAAGAAGGCTCTCGGCTCTCGGAGGTAACACGGGGGGTTTGGGGGGGTTCTGTCATGTCTGCGGTCACTGCCTCATCTATAAAGTGATAAAATCAAACCTGATTTAACATGCACCCTGTGTACAGTAATTTAAAATTCATACCATCGTAACACAATATAAAATGTAAATTATGTATTTAAGATCATGAGCAACAAGTCAGTTGATCTAGTTTTGTTTGTCTACTGTAACATTTCTCTTGTAAATTATATTTGCACACAGAAATATCAAAGGGCTATAAATACACATTTGATTATAGTATGTGTAAGTTGTAGCATATCCAGGCTCAAATTAATGGCTATTTATTTGGCTATAAGTTTCTTGAATCTACATCCACTTTCTAATTTTTTGATAATATATACACCACATAATAACAAACAAAAATAATAAAATATGAGAAAGAAATAACAAAAAAATTGTTAAAACTTTAATGACTAAAGTACACACATATTTGTTATTATTATTATTATTATTATTATTATTATTATTATTATTATTATTTTTATTACAAGTTGTTATTATTAGTATTACATGATAAAATAATTCACATGACAATATAATCAAAGTAGCTCTTTGGGTTTTTTAAGAGCTCAAACTGTATTTGTCATATTTACTCTTAACCGCTAAATTAGATTGTTAAATTAACTCTGTAATGTTTAGTAGTTTTTGTCTATACCGAAGGTAAGAGCACCATCACAGTCATTTCTAAGACTAACGTTCCTTATCTCGGCTACAGCTGAGCATGTGCTCATTTTACTTAAGATGCTACAGCTGAGAAAGAGCAAGGATCAAAAAGAACAAAGATCCAAGAATGAGCTTGTAGTCAATAATGGTTGAGTAGGTCTACTGTATAATGAGTGACTACAATAGAGGAGGAATTAAAGTATTAGAGAAGGCTATTGATGATTATTTTGGTGCCAGAATGGAGCACTTATTTCAGATGTGGAGAGCTAAACACAGAACCTGGTGCAGAAGGTTCTGAATAGCATAAACAAACATATTTAGGAGTTTAGACTAAAATTTTACGGTTCATTTACAAAAAAAATGGATGGGTTGGAGTTCATGCTACTCAATACCTTGCAGTTAATAAATGCAGGTACATCTCAAAAAATTTGAATATCATGAAAAAGTTCAATATTTTTGGCATTTCTCATTCAAGTGAAGATTGATTTCTATTAACAGGTTCAAAGTGTGATAAATCACAAAAGACAGGTTGGTTCGATTAATTCAATTCTTTAGGTATCCAGCTTTTTGTCCATGACTGACAGATGTGGAACCCAACCCATGATCTTCTGCTCTTATAGCCATTTTGTCTCAAGGTTCAAAAGTGTTGTGCATTCAGGGATGCTTTTCTGCTCACCTCAATTCTACAGAGTGGTTATCTGATTTACTGTATTATTTCATTCAGCTTAAACCAGCCTGACCTCTCAACAATGTGTTTTCAGAACTGCTATTCACTGGATGATTATTCATTTTTGCACAATTCTAAGCAACTCATGATACTGTTGGGTGTGAAACTCTCAGGAAGCCAGCAGCAGAAAGCCAGCCAACCTGGCACCACAAATCATGCCACAATCAAAACCACTGAGATCACATCTTTCCTCCTCCTCCTGATGGTTGATGTGCACTTCTCTCTTGCCTATGGCCTCCCATCTCATTTGCTTCTTTAGTTTCCCTCTAATAATACTGTTGGGTTGATATTTTCTCTGTAATTCATTATTCTGTTTTGTTTGTGAGTTGAATGTTTCTATGCTACTATCTTTCTTTGTACCAGTGATTATAAGCGTCTTTTGGTTCTAGAAATATCGCTATATAAGAATAAAGTATTATTATTTTTATTATTATTATTATTACATTATCTGAAGCTGCTGGCCTCAATCTGTATGATTTTATACATTACACTGCTAGAACACATTGGCTGATTCGATAACTGCATGAAAGGGTAGGTGCAGAGGTGTTCCTACTGTTGGCTGGATATTTTTGTTGCTGGATTATTCTCATAGACAGAGACAATTAGTTGAGTAAAACTGAGCTGAGAATGGTCCACTTCTCAAGTGGTCCTCTGAATAATTTTTACTGCCTGATGGGTTAGAGAGTGGATGAGAGGAATGAAACAAGAAGTAGATAGAACATAAACCAATCAAATGCTCAACATAGACAACTCAGACTGAAACATTGCTGTTACTCACCATCCTCTACAGTGTCTCTATAAAATCTTTCAGTTGCAGATCATTGCTGGAAAAGTAGAGCAAGAGTTTACCATGAAAACAATATAAATTTAACATGGTATAACTACCGGGGGTGCAGTAGTTAGCTCTGATCTCATCTCACAACTCTGAGATCCCAGGTTCAGTCCCAACCCTGAGCCCCATCAGTGTGAAGTTTTCATGTTCTCCCCATGTCTGCATGGGTTTTCTCTGGGTACTCCAGTTTCCTCCCACATTCCAAAGACGTGTGTTAGGTTAATTGGTTTTCCAAAAATGCTCTTAGTGTGTGAGTGTATGAATGTGCAAGTGGATATGCCTTATGATGGATTGGCACCATTTTTAGGGGTGTTCCTGTCTTGCGCCCTGTGTCACCAGCTAGGCACCAGCTCTCCCGCGACCCTGACTAGGATAAGTGGATAAGACAAAGAAATAAGGTTAATGTGAGTTATGATCCCGAATTTCCATGCAGTTTTTAAGATGCTGAAAGTCCAGATATTGTGTTACAACAGATGCCTTTATTTTTACCTATATTTTATTAAGGACTAAGTTATTAAGATGTACTCAATTTTGACTATCCTCATTGCATGGCTGTATGCTTGATTGCATGTATCTTGCTTAATCCATCACTCTATGGGTATCTGAATACTTCTGATCTCTTCATGTTGTTCTTATCTGTCATTATTACATGTCACATATTATCTGTCATTAATTATCTGTTGTGTTCTGAAAACTATAAATATTAACTTTTGTTACACACTCTGAATTTATTTGATGCTTATGAATCAGTAACCAGCAGCACGTTATTAGAAGTTCTGTCTTTCATGGGTCAGCATAGCTGATTTCCCTCCAGACTTAATCAGTATGAGGGATTGACCAGGTTTAATGAGCTGAACTTGCCTGACTCAGCCTATTGATAGGGTCTCTATAAGCCTATGACACACACACACACACACACGCACGCGCACACACACACACACACACACAGAGTGAACCAATCCTGTATATAACCTGTATGCATCCTAGACTTTATTTGCAGTAATTAATGTTTGATTCTCATTTGTGTACTGTAAACTGGTTGTGAGCGTGAATAGCAGCTGATGTTTGCACCTAATTTCTCCGATCAGTCTCTGCATGAAAGCAGAAAGCACAAAGAATGCTTTATAAAATACAAATTAGAGCTAAATGTGTGTAATTAGTTGCTGCATTCATTAATATTTAAAAGGTATTTTCAATTCCTAACACATGTTTTATAAAACGGGGTTTTCTGGTTGATGAGAAAAAAGATTCCAATATCAGTGAAAAACATAGAGCTCATTTGGTCTGTTTCTATGGAAATACACAGATCTGTTTTTCCAGGCGGAGCTCATCATAGGCCATGGGCCGATTTTTCTGCCAGATAACACACACCAGACTGGAAAGACAATAGCTTTGAAGAAACCCAAGGATGTTATATGCTCCTATACTGCATTGACTATTGCAGATTTTGTCATGGTGACTGAGGCGGTCAAACCAATGATCTAAGGGGCTTTCAAAATAGCCTAAAGCTGTACTGAATACCTTGCACTGCATGCTTTTTTGGACTCAGAATTCAGACTGCAGAGCTACGTTCCTCAGGTATAAAGGCAATAACTTATGCAACAAAACAGTCTAAAATCCTTACAACACTGAGTAATAGTAAGCAGACAAAGGCAATTAATAAAACTCTGTTTATATGTATTTATATGAGCTTGGCAAAGGGTTATGATCTCAAACTTACAATCGGGTTCATACCATGTCGACTAAGTGGCAGAAATGTGAATACATGTGTGAATATAGTGTTTTCATATTCATAAAACGTCATTTATTTGGTTATCATATAAGGGTTAAGGTATAATCCTATAAGGGTATAAGGTTAAGGGCCTTGCTCAATGACCCAGCAGTGGCAGCTTGGCAGAGATGGGATTTGAACCTTTAACTTTCTGGTCGAGAATGCGTTAACCACTAGGCCACCACAGTCCCTCTACCAGATTCTCTGTCCCTGCTGAAGAAATTCATACCCACAGCATGATGCTGCCACCAATGGCAAACTGCTAGTGGGACTTCTTATGGGTTACCTTCTTCTTGCCACTCTTCAATAAAGGCCAGATTTGTGGAGTACACGACTAATAGTTGTCCTGTGGACAGAAACTCCCACCTGAGCCATGGATCTTTCCAGCTCCTCCAGGGTCACTGGGCATTTGGCTGCTTTTTTAATTATTGCTCTCCTTGACTGGGCTGTCAGTTTAGGTGGATGATCATGTATTGGTGGATTTGCAGTTGTGCCATACTCCTTCCATTTTCAGATGATGGATTAAACAGTGCTCCATGAGATGTTCAGAGCTTGGGATATATTTTATAACCTAATCCCGCTTTTACTTTTCCATAACTTGTCTGGTGTGTTCCTTGGTTTCCTGATGCAGTTTGATCACTAATGTTCTCTCTCTGAGGCCTTCACAGAACAGCTGTAGTTATACTGAGAATAAATTAAACACACGTGGACTCAAACGATTTTATATAGAGGTACAGGGGGGTTAATACAATTGCAAGCCACACTTTTCAGATTTCTATTTAGAACCCAAATTCCAGTGAAGTTGGAACATTGTGTAAAACATAAAAACAGAATACAGTGGTAACTTTCACTCAGCCCTTGGATGTCCCCCGTGGTCCTATCCAAGAATAAGGATGGCAGCTGGCAATTCTGTGTGGACTACAGGAGACTGAATGTGGCCACCAAATCTAACACAAAACACATTAATCCAATATGGTCGCCGGTGACCGTCGACAGTTCATTCTCCCCGCCGTTTTCAAAAGTTAAGTCTCCAAATAAATCCTTCATCATCTCAGTCCACAAAAGTGAAACCAATGTAGCATCCCTCAATGTAGCATATCACATACGGGCCTCTGTGCCCGTGTAACTTTGCTGCAGAGTTTGAGAGATGGAGCCAGTCTGGAACACCCGTATCCCTCAATGGGGTGCTCCCGGCTCATTTCCCACCGGTCTGGCATAGTCGCACTGTGTTGCTCTATGCCCATGCTCTCTGCAGTGCCAGCACACTCTCGTTCGTGCAAGCCATCTCTCTCTGGTGGCAAGTGGGCATCGTGGTGAGTCCGCTTGTGGGCTGTCAGAGGCAAAAATTAACTCCTTGTGTTTGGCCTCTGCGACAGCTTCCTCCAGCGTCTTTGGAGCGCGCAGCTATAGGTGTTGTCTCAGCTCTGTCAGTGCGAGCGCATTGAGGAAGTGGTCGAGTGCCAGCTCTTGTTGCACATCTTGCGGGAACTGTGGGTATGCTTGCTGAACCAGGAGTGCAATCTCTGCGCCCAGCACGCTGATTCGTTCATGATCGGACCATTGTCTGGTCTTCAGCAGTTGCTTTGCCACTGGTTCGGTTGGGCACCATCCAAATCGTGCCTTTAGGGCTGTCGCGAGCACCGTTATGTCAACGCGGCTTTCGGGTAGTAGCTTCACCAGCACTCACAGCACCTCCCCTTGCAGTGCCAAACAGAGGTGAGCAGCCGTCTCTCGTGGTCGCCAACCGACGTGAGCTGCTACTATCTCCAGCTGTGCGTGGTAGGCCTCCCAGTCTACGCCGCCGTCATTGTGAGGCAGGTGTAGCATTATTGGGTGTGTCACTGCCCCGGTCACTTCCACCACAAAGTTAGTGCTGGTTGGCGGGGGGATGCCGTCTTCCATCGCCACTGCCGGGTTGCTTGACGGTGGGTAGGTGTTGCTCTCTGGTCCAGGTGTGCGTTGTCCTCTCGCTGTACTCGTCAGGTCTGTTGCTGGGCTCGCTCTTCTTGGCCGTCGCCCACTGTTTCTGTCTGGCAACCTGATGAGATGTTTTTGCCTTGCTCAGTCCATTTGGCGGAGATTGCCCAACTCTGCTTCAAGAAATACGATTTCCCTCTGGAAAGCTTCCATATCAGTAGCTAAGCCCCACTTCTGACACCAAATGTAGCGTGATAGCAAGGACACTAGACCTCAGCGTACCAGGAAATGCTCTTTTATTGCAGAGCTATCACACATTCAGGAAAACACACACAAAGAACGCATTCTTAGCCCCCACCCCATTAATTCCCCAAACAGACACAAATATGGTGAACACACAAGCATTATCATACTATCATCTAACCTAATCAAACAGCTGTAGCAACACATAAACACATTAATGGCAAAGCAGAACATCATGGCATAAACAGAACACATAAGAACGGGGCACAAACATTATTTACAACTGGTGCAGTGCATATTAGGTAATCTCCCGGCACGCCCACCCCAAGTCCAAAGTGATGGATGTTACAGTATTCATTTAAATGATCCATTGTGTCCTGTTAATTATTTGGAAAATCTAAAAAGAAGTGCCCAGAAGTGCATGAAAGCACTAAAGTGAATGTTTATAACATTGGATATTATTTCAAGGGATTTCTCACAAGAGGAGTAAAAATAATTTAATTTAATCAATCACTTATGTGGTGTAACTTGCAGTCTAAGAAGCTGTGATCATATTAAGAAGTGCTTAAATTCATGTTTAATGCATACCATTTCTGGGTGAGAATTAAAATTCACAGAGTGTAACAAAAGGAAAGCAAGTAGTCCATGTTTAGACACAAATGCAAAAATAAATTGCAAGAATATGCCCAGAATTATGAAACTAACAGTAACTGCAAATGCAATAAGAAAATGAAAAGCATACATTCACCATCCACTTTATTATGTGCACCATGCTAGTAATTGCCTTAATTCTTAGATTCATATATTTGTGTCATAGATTCAATAGATTCAGTTCCTGAAACCTTCCTCAGAGATTTTGTCCATGTTGGCATGATACCATCATGCAATTACTGCAGACTTGTCAACTGCACAGCCATTATGTGAATCTCCCATTCCACCTACATGTTCTACTGGATTCAATCTCATGACTATAAGGCAATTTTAATACAGTGAACTCACTGCCATGCTCATGAAGCCAGTTTGAGATAATTTGAGGTCTGTGATATGGCATGTTATGGCACGATATGGCGTATGGCTGCTGCTGGAAGTAGGAAGTACACCGTACACTGTGGTCATAAAGCGATGGAGAGCAACAATACTTAGCTAGTCTGTGGTGATTTACTGATGCTTAATTTGTATTAAGGGAGTAGAAAATGTGTCAGAAAAATATCCCTCACACCATTACACCACCACCTGAGCCATTGATAGAAATTTTGAAAACCATGTATTATTTTCTTTTCACCTCACACACATTTGCTATTTTGTGTTGATCTATCACATATAATTTCAATAAAATACATTTAAGTTTGTGGGTATAGCATGAAAAAAATGTGGAAAGGTTCGAGGGGTATGAATACTTTTGGAAGGCACTGTAGCTGTAGCTAACCCATCTACTTCAAACTCCATCATGTTGTGTATTCAGTGATGCTCTTCTTCAAGCCTCATTTGTAACAAATTACTGTTGCCTTTCTATTAGCTTGAATAAGTCTGGCCACTCTCTGGAATCAACAGGGCATTTTCACCTCAAATAACTTTCTTCCCCATTCTGATCTTCACCATTCTGATGCTATCCTTAGTGCATACCAAATGGTGGGTGAGTTTGAGGTACTCTGCCTGAACCTAGTCCATAACGTGGCCCTAAGCAAACTGTTTTCATTAGTCGTTCTGAACCAAAGCAATAAGAAAATATATCATTGTTTCTTTTTTAAATAATGTGTTTATTTTTTAGCAATGTTTATAGTGCTGATTTATATGTTTCAAAAAAAGTGCCAAAGTGGGCAGTAATCCTAATTTATGCACTATATAAACAAAGGTTTTTTGGACACCCCAAAAATTACATGCAAAATATGGGTATAAGTATGGACCTTAGCTTAACCCTAACACTGCTATAACAGTGTTTGTTCTTCCAAAGGGGTTTTCCACTAGATTTTGAAAACATGACTATGAGATCAGCTTCTGAAGTTAGACAATAAGCTCATTTTTGTCATTCCAGTGCATTTTCAAGATGTGTGATGGGGTCAAATTCAAGGTTCTGTGCAAGCCAACCAATTTCTCAATCAAAGACAGAAAACCAATTCTCCATCCACCCCACTTAAGGACAGCAAGGCAAAAGGTTGACGAAATGACTTGTTGGAAGCAAAAATCTATAAATGTGTCATATTGAGAGTGACTGGGGAGTTCAATGCAACCCATTCTACAGCCACTGTTTGTCTATGTAGAATCCAGAAATATACACTTTATATTATGGATGTGTTACAGTTGAGTGTTGCTGAGGGTGTATTCACACCAGAAAAGTCCTTTGGTCTGCTTGTTTGGTCCGGACCAAATGTGGACTTTATTTTTTTCTTT
>JAVSBU010085408.1:0-13526 GCA_033118015.1 Loricariichthys derbyi
GATGAATGAACTTCTGAAGTACGTCAACGCCTACCGTATCGCGTTAATCCCGTTTTTTTGTCCGCAAGTCGGCAGCAACACACACTTTTCGGCACTGTGACAGCACCTTAACATACAGAGTGCCATGGATCCTTTTTGCCCAGCAGCCTGCTGCACGACCCCACAGGGACAGGGGAGAGGCAGGGCAGACAATGTTGAAATGAGGATAAATTGGCCCTCGTCAACTGGACCGAGTGGTGTTTGGTTCCTTTAGGTCCAGCTACCTCAGCAGAGGACCACATGGGGACTCAAGAAAGGCTTGAGGAGGGGCGAACAGCACCGAGGGAGAAGCACTTTCCCTAGACTAGACCACTAAACACTGCCAATACCTCGGATCTTTAGTCCTAACCTGGTCCCTGTCTGCAAAGGAGGGCCATTACCTACTGCCCCTGACTCCCTCTTGGCACCAACAACAGCTTGCGCTGGAGCGCTGCTCAGACTCGGCGCCTCAAAACAGGTGGAGCTCAAAACAGGAACCCCGCAGACATGCGTGACACTAAGCCCGGCCAATGTGTCGCTCGGTGACTCAGCTTCTAATGCTGGAGCGTGGCCGAGCATAGAGCCAACCATAAAGGTGCACCAAGAGGCATCGCTGTGGCAAACCCATTTATAGGACCAAGCACAGCTGTAACTAATTAGCGCTCACCAACACTGTGCCATTACGTGGCTCAGTGAGCCCATAGCTGATGTGCTGGCTCGCCAATTCATTCCCTGTCATACGATGCCCTCACAACCACCTAGTAGAACTGTGAAGTGACAGCACTACATACTTGAACCACTATGCTACACCATTTTATCTTTGAAAAAGTGTAAATATATATATTTTAAATGCATTTTTAATATTATTGCATGGATTCATTGAAGTTTAAGTAGTCATGGTCCCAGTTCCCGATTTACTGATTGATAGTTGGTTACAAGGTTCTACCTCACTGAGAGGTCAAATAGTAAAGACAAAACACACTTTCACCTGGGCGAAATGAAAAGCATGCAGTCCAGTCAGCAGTGAGATGTTCTTTTTTCTTTGCAGCAGACACCTCCTCAGACTTCATTCACTGCAAGTAAAATTCATGCATCAGGGTATCACCCAAAAATAATGGTTTAACTGTCATTTGTCCATTTTAAGATGTAAATCTATTTTCCGGAACTTCAAAGAGTACACAGTTGTGCAACAGCCTCCTAGAAGCACATGGGCTTCAGTGATTGTCTACTAACTCTGGGTCAGGGGTTTCAAATTAGATTTTACACACAAGCTGTGTTGATCCTCAGTAGTTTGTGTTTAATGAATGAATAATGCAATATTGCAGTGAGGTGTTTAACATTTGATAGCACATAGACACTTTGGGAAATGGTTTATTGTGGCATGTTGATGAAATTTTGGAGGAAGCCAAACTTCCCTTGTAGTCTAAATTATTACCAATGCTGAGTACAGGTAAAGGTTAATTATATTAAGCATTTGCATAAGTATTAAAGTCAAACACTACTCATTCATTTTAACCATAGGGTCTCTTTGCCTAAAATCGTGCTGAGAGCATAACACTTCAACACTAAGTAACTTGTTTTGATGTGAGTGCACGGAATAATTGGATAGTTACCTGCACTTGTTGGCTGATTTTCTCTCCCTCCACTTGCTTCTCATAGCGGTAGCTTTATGGAGCTAATGATGCTGCACAGCCTCTCCTTTTTCTTATCTTAAGGCATCCATTATAGGCATAAATCATTTGCTAATTAAGCAATGTTATTTAATTAGGAACACCCGGTGTGTGGAGATCTCATTAATCACGCCCGATTTAGAGTCATGGAGCTTCTGCGCCTGGTGGAGGAAGGGATCTAGAGGGACCCAATAACACATCTGCAGAGATGAGGAGAGAGAGTGAGAGTGAGAGTGAGAGTGAGAGTGAGAGTGAGAGAGAGTGAGAGAGAGTGAGAGAGAGAGATTAAAATGGCAGAGGGAAGAGGTGACAGAGGAAGGTCAACTGTAAGTGATGGAGAGAAGATGATAAGGAGAAGAAAGGTACAAGATGAAAGAAAACAGAAAGTGCAGAACAGAGTAATAATAAAAGGAAAACATGACTTTGAGAAGAGAGAATAAAGAAGCATTTTTCCTCCTTTCTCAGTAGGCAAATGAACTATAAGGGTTATACCTTCACTACCAGGATTACGTCTTGTTTTCTCCTAGAGATTCTTTAGGCTGTGTTGGTGAATGTGAGGTGAGACCACAGAAGGCAAACATCTGCAGTTTGCAATCACTCAGAGAGATCAAATAAACCATGGTTTGTCCATAGTTTATCTCCACTGTCCAGAGATCTTGGGGGCAGGCTGGGCCAAATTTAACAATGTCAGTGCTTGCCTGAGGTGCGGCGCAAAAGACATCTTGACCTACAAAATCAGATAAGATGGCTCCTCTTGTTTCTGTGACCATTCCCATTTGGTTAGAACGGTTAAAGAAACACTCTAGCATCTTTCAGCCTAATCTCTGGGTTGCACGGTGGTACCTCACAGGTCTGGCATCCCTGTTCGATCCTGACCTCAGACTCTGCCTGTGTGAAGTTTGTATTATCTCCTTGCAAAGGCTTAGTTCAGATACTCCAATTTCCTCCCGCAGTCCAAAGACATACATCAGGCCATGTTCTAAGTATGTATGACTAGTTTTGATGTAACATTGTGTGTTAATGTAACTTAATGTCTGTCATAGTTTAATTCTACAATGTTATAGTTACTTTTGTGTCTGTGAGCAATTACCATTGAAAAAATCTCAACACATTTACATAAACATTTAGAAATGTTTCATTGTAGAAAACCTGCAATGGCAGTTAAAGCCCAATTGATGATCACTATAAATATATTTGATACGATACTGTATGTGAGCATCAGTGATGTCAGTAATGCGTTACTTAGTAACGCGTTACTCTAATTTGACCACTTTTCAGTAACGAGTAATATAACGCGTTACTATTTCCAATCCAGTAATCAGATTAAAGTTACTTATCCAAGTCACTGTATGTTACTATTTTGTCATTTTCCTTAGTAAAAAAAAAAAGATATATATTTTGTTTTCTTCTTGCATCTTGGGGAGTGATGTCAGCCATATAGGTCACATGTTCAGGTCACGTGTTCAGCACAAGGACGAATCATGTGTAACAGCGTGCAGTGACAAATGTAAATAATGGAGGGAGGAGAGAGAGACACGCATTTTCTATCTGGAAATACAGGCACTATTTTGAATTTGTGTCAGATAAAAATTATAATATCCTGGTTCGTTGTACATTTTGTGCTGACGATAAAGTGCTATCTACCTTCAAAAACACTACATCAAATTTTAAGTCGCAGCTCGGAACAGTCAAACCTATAAAGCAAATCCCATCAGGTGATGTGAAGCAGAGAGAAGCTTAATGAGGTACAACCACTGTTTTACTCATAACATGTGATTACAACATAAGATTAGGAAAGAGTAACAAAAGTAGACATGATATCAGCCTACATGTTGGGTTATACACCACCATATACACAGTGTTTTATTTAATAAATCCACTCCTTACTGCTCTAATGCTGTGAACAACAGGTTTTATGTTCGGTTTTACCATTACAGTATTAACAGTTAAATATGTCAGGACAAGAAGAACAGTCTTAATTTTATATTTAATGAAAACAAGGATTTATGTTAAGTGAAGTCATGAAAGACTGTCTATTTAAAAAAAACAATTATTTATGTTAAGTGAATTTAAGAGAAACTGTCTAGGAAAATGCATATATTAGAATGTCTAACAAAAGCCATACAATTTTATGAAGGATGAATTTAATATTCAAACATGGGAACAATGATGTACTTTCCATAAGGTTATGTGGTATGGAATTAAACCCAAGACCATGCAAAAGTAGTTCTGTAAACATATGGAGAGCCAATATAAGGATGATATGCAAGCATCTTTGACAGATTAATTTATGAAGGTGTTTTAGGTGTTTATTTTATTACAACTAGAATTAGTTGTAATAAAGTACCGTACTGTTGTTTTACTGACTTTTATGTCATTTTACTGTCACAGAACAATCACAAAACAATATCACTTGGGATAACTAGGCCAGTGGGCAGGGCTTATACAGGTATTCTGGTTTCTATAGGTCAGCTCAGCAGGAGGGAGACCTTCTGTTGTTACCGTGACAACTGGGAGGTCCCATTGGAATAGCACATATTGCAAGAGCTATACATCAGGACTGACATGTTGCATATAGGTGAGAGATCTGTGTGTCCTGTACAAGAAAGGATTAGGGTATCCCAGGCCATATGATCCTGAAGTACTTAATATTCCCATCACCAGGGTATGGTTTTAGGTGTGGGAATTATCATAAATTAAACTGTTTTTAAATTAAGCCCTATTAACTGTTAGTTCTTATGGTTTCTCTTATATTGACATTTCTAGATATTGTATTCTGCAAATACCTGCAACAATAAATAAAAAAAAAAAGTAGTAACATAATTAAAACATTAATTTACATTTGGTTTGAAAGTGATTATTTAAGGACTAATTACATATCATAAATAGCATTGAACAAATTTCTGCTCATCTGTGGATTGAAATTGTAAATACAGCAGGTGCCTGTTAGAATGAGATATTGATCATTTTTATTACAGTCATTATTCAGTGAATGCACATTGTTGTGCACCCTGATGTGATGCTTCTCTAAAGACACTGGAGGAGACAGTCAGCACAAACAAACACTTTTTTTTTTCTTTGAATAATTCACAGACCAAAATGGTGTCATGTTGAACGAATGTACCATCAGCAGATGGTGTGATATGCATTTGTAAAATGCCATGCTTAGTGTAGCTATGTAGTGTTTCAAAAAATGTCTGTGAAAGATAGAATTCTAGGACACCACACAACAATACACTAGAGTGTTCTAAGAATAAGAAGAGGTTCCAAGTAGTAGGTCAACAAAAAACATTTTAGGATTTATCTAAAATATTTACATTTTGTGAAAGGAAAAGGAAATTTTAAATATTTAAATAAGGAACAACAAGTGAATGAGTGTTAAATCATATAAAACTTTCTGTGTCCTCTAAGTATCCTCTGTTCTCCGATGTGGACATATTAATAGTCACATTTAAACTGTACTCACTAATTTAATTTGTTTGTCTACTAAGACACAGAAGCCAATACAACTGTTATTTTTCTATGTAATTAAATATTTATAATTATGCATCTTGTCCAGTGAATTTAGATTCAGATTGGCTTAAATTGGATTACTCTATACTGTTTATGGTGCACTCATGGGTTATTAGGGTACTTCGGAACATTGCTAGTAAGAGTTATTTTCTCCTCATTGGCAGTACAAAGACAACTGCTTCAGGCCAAGTTTTTGTCATTGATTGTACCACTGCACATGTCTAAACTCAATTAGGAAGCACGAGAGGCATCTGTGAATATCCCTTAAAATACAGCATGTTTTACAGCATGTCGTGTCTTTGTTCCGTACCATGGCATCACAATTGTTTGGCTACCTTCCCTTTCCATCGTGCTAGTTCTTCGGTTTTTGAGTGTTCGGTCTTTGCTTTGCTTTCTGTTTTGTTGCGCGTTCGTTTCTCTGGTTCACAGTGTGTTTATTATTGGCACCATTCTCCACTTCAGGTCTCCAGGTTTGTGTTCCGGTCTCACGTTTTTTGACAGCAGCTGTTTTGTTTTCGTTTTTCATGAGGATAGCTCTGCTCAGAGAGTGACATTGTTCCACCCGGACTCCGTGGCCAAGATACGGAAGTCGATGATATAATCAACAACTGGCCAGGAGCCCTGGGTGAGCTCAAGCAGGTGCAGTGCAAGGTTGTGAACCCCCCCACGTGTGGGTGATGGAAGATCTCTCTAAGAGCCTGAGTGAAAATGGCCTCTGAGGCACGTTCAGGTGCTTTGGCCTCCCAAAGGGCTGTGGCCAGGGGGATCATAAAGGCCATGTGAGCCTTGTCAGTTAGGAACCTCCCTGGCTGCTGCTCAAAAAGAAGGGAGTACTGGTGAAGAAAACATCAACATTTATCAGGTTCTCCCAAAAACCTCTCTGATGTGGCAATGGGAGAGTCACATTTAGGTGATGTAGCCAGAACTGGAGCTGTTGGTTGAGCAGCCAGCGTGTTTAGTGTCTGGATGGCCAGGCATAACTGATTGATTGGAGGCTGCAAACGACGTCAAAGCTTTTGTGGCCAAATCTGTGCTGCTAACAATGCCTCCAAGGAGTGCCCCTCTGGCCTCCTCCATCCTTTTCTGATTCTTCACTGGCTGTGGTCTCACATATCCTTAGATTTCATCACGAGGCTGCCTCCATCCAAGGGTAATGCCATCGTCTTGGTCGTGGTGGATTGATTCTCCAAGGTGGCCAAGTTGTCACCCTCCCCACATTGCCCATGGCCAAGGAGACAGTGGACCTCTACCTACAACACATTGTCTGGGTTCACAACTTTCCTCAGGACGTCATGTCAGACCATGGTCCTCAATTCTTGGGCCGATTCTGGGCAGCATTCTGCTGGCTCATCAGGGCCAAGGCTAGCCTCTCATCGTGCTTCCACCCAGAATCCAACAACCAAGAGTTGGCCCATGTGCTCTGTTTCCTGATGGCAGGGAGCCCCTGCTTTTTTGCCAACCATCTCCTATGGGCGGAGATCGCCTACAATAACCGACGACACATGGCTACAGCGATGTCTCCCTTTGAGTGTCAGTTTGGGTTCCCTGTTACGTTGTTCCTGGCCCCACTAGACGACGGAGCCATGCCTTCAGCTGGGCAGTATGTCCAACGGTGCCAAGAGGCTGGGAGGAGGCCTGGGCAGCCCTTAAACGGGCCAACGAGACCATGTGCCGGCTGGTTGATCATAAGTACTGGCTGGCACCCACTTACAAACCAATGCAATACGTCTGGCTGTCCACAAAAGACCTCCCCATCCGGGGAGCCTCTGGGAAACTCGTGCCAAGCTACGTGGGTCCCTTCAGCGTAGTTCAGCGCATCAATCCTGTCAACTACAGACCTGACCTTCCCTCTGCTGTGAGGGTTAATCCAACATTCCACTTATCTCGGCTCAAACCATTCCTGTGCAACGCACCGACCCCCCGCCTCATTGAGGGAGCTCCTGTGTACACCGTCTGTCACATACTGGACTCCCGACGGGTACAAGGTTCCATCCAGTACCTGGTCGACTAGGAAGAGTACGGGCCGTAGGAACAGTCTTAGGTACCAGCCCACAATATTCTGGACCCGGAACTCATAAGAGAATTATGGGCCAACCGCACTGCTGGCTTAGGGATGTCAGTGGCCATCCCTGGGGGGGTGTTCGCTGTTAGCACTACTGTCGTGCTAGTGCTTCAGTTTTTCGTTGCATTTGTTCTGCATTTTTCTCAGGTTTTTGAGCGTTCGGTCTTTGCGTTCCTTTCAGGTTTTCTGAGCGTTTGTTTCTCGGGTTCACTGTGTTTATTATTATCACCATTCTTGCGCTTCGGGTCTCCGCATTCGCGTTCTGGTCTCGCATTTTTTGACAGTAGCCGTTTTGTTTTCATTTTGCTTGAGGAGAGCTCAGCTCACCCACGCCTTTTCTGTTCGCTTCTGTTTTTTCCGGGTTTCACTCGTATCCTCAGTTCTCCCTTCCCCTGAGGTTTTTCTGTTACTGTTTTGCTCAGGCTTGGTCCCGTTACTTTTGTTAGCTTGTGTTTGCGTCCCTGTTATTCGTTTTCTTTCCTTTTCCATCCACTCTCATCCCTCAGTTCCCTTTACCTGTATCTCCATAGCACCTTCCTACGTGCCTAGGTGATGGTGTTTGTGGTGGGTGTTCAGTCCCATAGGGTCAGAGGTACCGCCTCACTCGCCAAGGGGGGAGGTGGAGTAGGCACCAGGAGGGCCAAGGTAACTTTTAGGGCAGTAGATAGTGTAGAGTCAGAGGGCACCGACCGTAGTTATCACCGCGCTGCACTACGCCCATAAGCCACCTACTATTTGCCCCCTGCACTTAGGTCCTTGAGGTGTTTTATGTTAGAGGAACTTTAATAGTGCCGGTGCTTTAATAGGTCTGTGTATACACTTCAATATAGAGGCCATTCTGTAAATGACAATTAAGGCCTTGCACATTTTATGAAGACTAACATTCAGTAAAGCAACAAATGATGACATACTGTATCTGAAACAGATTTTCATAGGAGAAAATGAATTTAGGAGTCCCAAGTAATTTTACGACTTAGCATTTCAGCTATGTTAAAGAACCCTTTGAGGTATTCTATGTAAGAAGAACTATTAAGTTGCTGAGGATCTCAACTTGTAAGTTGTGTTAGAAGAACACTTTTGGAGTAACACAGAGGCTTTATCTTTTACATCCTTCCAAAGAAATACACCTACTAAAGGCAGTTTCTTAACTGGTATAATATTGCCCCCTTTGAAATGAAGTAACAGTAAAGCACCATTATAAAAATATGCTAAACATGTAACAATTTGAACAGCTAAACTCCATTAATCAACAAGACCAGGGTGATCTCTTCAACAGGAGAGCAAGCTTTTTAGTGAGAGCACTACAGCATCAGGCACTAGGATTATGGGGGAAATTAGTACATCCATATTAATGTGCATGGCTGAAGTCCTCCTGGCCTATGAGTTCGTGATCCAGCTAGTGTATGCTGGAGCTGGATCTACCACAGAGGCACACACTGGGATTAATTTTTAAATGTGGCCATGGCCATCATTTACTTATACAAGAGAAACAAGAATCTGTTGAACCACTTGAAATCCTTTTTCAAACTAGAAAGGGCTTGTTGAAATGACTACAATTTTGCAATTTCTCACATTGAACTGAAGCAAAAAAAAAAAAAAGGAAACTTTAATCACTATGGCTAGGCAGAACATCTGTGACCTGTAGAAAATATGTCTCCACAAGGATAGAAAGAGTTGGCATTTTTTACCGTATGATGAGATGCAGGTCTTCATGTGGAAAGTAAAAACTGCAAATTATATTTGAAAAAAGAAATGGATTTGCTTTATAAAGCTATGATTTGGTAGAATTAAGTGTAGAATTAATTCACTATAGTAATATGTCAATGAAAGGTTCTCACAGATAGAAATATGTGATAGAAAGTATGGATTAGATAGATCAAGAGAAATTTAGAATGTAAAGTAAACAAAGTATATATAAACAATGTAAAGGAGATGGAGAAATTACTGGCAGACAGGGTAAAATTTAAAAGAATGTGTAAAAACATATTCTGTCCATGTTTTGTTAGTTTGAAGAAAAATAAACATCATTTTGGCAGAAAAAAAAAAACCTTCCTGTGATACAAGTGCTCTGAAGTGTAATTCGGAGACTTTGACAGGCCATTCTAGATTTATCAATCATGAATTATGCCCTTGGTAAAGGACTCCCTATGGGATCATTATGGTGATTGTCAGCCTTCCAGAACATGAAGGTATTTCAAAGTGTTCTAACAGCATGACAAATCTGAATTTTAATCCCCCAATGACATAGAGTAGTGATCGGCATCCATGTCTAGTACATCCACTCCAATATGTGGGCCTGTCAGTCAGGCCTGTATAATACAGTATACTGTATATTCAGCTTGGTATATTGCTTGCATCCATCTTAGTGTTTCAATTAAGGTGATTTGATGGAAAAGCTATCAAATCACAGCTATCAAATGAAAGAATTAATGATGAGAAAGGAAAGAAAGTGTGACTTAAGATATGTGTTATTCGACAATAATCCCATTACCAGCTCTATATTTGATGGGTGAGTGAATGTAATTCCCTGTTGTGGGGAGGAAATGTCAGATAATGGAAAAAGGAAATGAGAGATAATTGGCATTTATTAAGATGAAAGCCTGTTAAAACTGTCCGTGCTTGTTAATAGGATAATGACATTAGCACTTCCGTGCATGGAACAAGACCCAAGGGTATAGGTAGGAGGATAATCCGCATTCTTTCCAGCATTAGAATCAGAATCACTTTACTATGAACTAACACACACATACGCAAACCCATGTGTGCAAACATATATGCACATGATATAATACACAAATGTGACAAAACAAATACAGGTCTGTGTCGTTTCATGTCCAAAACTCATTTTGTGAAATCACTTGTTTTACGGCTTCAACATGGTATGAACTCGGTAGAGCAACTTAGACATAGGTTTCTGACTAAAGTCCATTGTTATGATTGATTTATGGGTATGAATGTATTAATGTACAGTTTATGCAAACGGTCGTTTGCCATAATGGATGTTATGGTTCACTTTCCTGTAGATATATACATAAGATTTCAAATGAAAGTAGCCTTCAATCATCAGCATCAATCTGTTAAATAGTCTGTCGTGTGTATAGAAGAGAATTTTTAGAAATGGAAAAAATTGTTAAGGTGCCTTGTGGTGCCAGTCTGGATGGAGTGATATTGCTACTATATATACTATATACCAGTGGCAGGCCGTCAGGGCCTGCAAGGCCTTCTCTGCTGGCCTAAAAAATATCTGAATCGCAAACTGATGTTAATTATATTTTGTCCATGAAGGCAGAACTACCAGAGTCCTGCCAAATGGCAGTTATTCCTTTAAATCCCAAGGTGCTGCCAAATGGCAGCTGTGAATAGCCCAGCTTGTCACCAGTGTTATGTAAATGACGCTTCACTTACATATATTTTATATATATTTTATTAGCCCTTGACGTTTGATGGCCAAATTAAGTAATCTACAGTCTTAATAGTCTGTTTTCAAATAGGCAGTAAGAAAACCCAGAGAGGATGTTCCTTATTCAGTGGGAAAAAGCAGTTGTATATCTACTTGTGAATGTAGCTGGAAATGGAGTGTAACAACCAGTATCATGTCACTGAGAGTAAAACAAAGTCATGACCAAGCTGTTCCTTTGTCTGATTTTTCATAAATCATTTCTCTCCCTCTTTGTCTGTCTCTGCAGTCCACACATGGTCACAGAGTACATGGGAATAAGAAATGAGAGCTTTATGAAAATGGCTGCTGTTGGTACATGGATGGGAGATTTTGTGACTGCATGGATGGTAAGGTGAACTTTAAATCCACCTGTTTTGTGTGAATTCCAAATCCTAAACCCCATTCAGGGTTGCTTTGAGAATTGACTCTTTTCAACAAAGTTGCCTTTTTAAATGTTTATTTGGTAGTTTATTTAATGATGTCTTGGTTCAGTAGATGAAAGTTTTTTTTGTTTGTTTTTTTGGCTTTAGCTGCAAAACATTAAATTGAATTATAATTTAGTATGCAATCACATATAATTGTGAGATCAGGCTGAAATTGAGGCTTTATGTCTGTTTGCAAACTATTAAATGATTCAACGATTAAACCTAAACACACAGTCAAAAACAAAAGGGCAACAAAGTAATCATGCACAATTTATTTACTAGGGCTACAGTCATTTTAATCCCAGGTAGCCCGAAAATAAGCAAAATGAGTAATCAGCGAGTAACTTGTTGCCTGAAATTATTGGACAAGTTAAAAAAAAAGTTTAATAAAAAAGTTTTGTTTGTGAAACATTTGGTCGTGTATCTTTGTACGGTATGCTTAACAAATGTCAGACAAACGGGACTTAAGGCCCTGTCACAGTGTCAAAAAGTGTTCTTTGCGATAATCGCGATACGGTAGTCTTATTCGTACTTCAGACGTTCATACATCCGCACGTGCTCGCATAATCCGCAATAGCGAATCATTTCCGCCCCTCAAATTTTTAGCTTGCTCACGACTGTACTGCGGAAGACATTCCGTTCTGATGCCTCAATACGGCCGCCATTCTGTCGCAACACAGACGTTTTTATGATCTTAATACAATCGTACATTAAAGTTTTGCAGTCGCTTATTTCCGCAATGGTTGCCGAAAACAAGTATGTACATATATTGGTAGATGTAAAAACATGTACAAATACAAATACTGGTTTGGGGCTTACCTATGCCCTAAATATATAGACTAAACCTTTATAATCATCCTAATACGGTTGTTTATGCCTTGTTGTTTTTCACATATATTAGTGTGCGTGTCTGAATGGTCGAATAAAAAGGCATTCACATTAAATAACTTTGTAGCAAGTTGCTTTATGAACCTCGGCCCATTTCCTTGCATTAGTGTACGGGCCGATCTGCTACAGCCATCATATGGCCGAAGCTGCAACAGGTCAACCCACTCAAAACGGTGTCTATGTAGGGAATCGTTTGGCAACCGCCTCGCATGTGCGCATGCCACGCCCGACAGGTGAATACTATATAAAGTGTCCTGCACTCTGCCACTCCATCCTAAGTCTTTCCATCATTCCGGTGCTGGCACGGAAATGGCGGCCCTTTTATACTCTTTGCAAGGACCGTCATATATACGTGATACGCTCACATCATGCTTGGAACGCTTCGGTTTGTGATTGGCACATGGACGTTGTATGCGTTCTCTATCGCTACATACCTTGCAGAAATAAGCTACTGTCAACCGGAAATGTGCGATTGTATTAAGAACATAAGCACGGCTGTGTTGCGACAGAATGTGCGGAGATGTTTCACTTGTGCGGATGATTGCAAACATGTGCGAGTGTAAAAAGTGTTTAAAAAAATTTATTGTGTGAATTACAAAAATGACGACCGTATCGGGAATATAAATATTTTTTGCCGCCACTAGTCATTCGCAGATAACATTTGTGCACGGCGACAGCACACTGTCGACTGAACATTGCGTGGCAGGAGCACGCACCTTATACATCCACACCTCACTCGCGCGACACGCACAAAACTCACGCTTTGTTCCCAACGCATGCACAATTCAAACGAAATGCTGACGTTACGCATTCTTAATTGTCTGCCATTTTTTTGGGGGAAGTCCACTACGGATGACTGTGGAAAATCCACATTTTTCGCCGCAAGTTGGTCGCAAAGAACACTTTTTGGCACTGTGACAGCATCTTAAGAGTTAAATGCATTTTGGTGAGCTTGTAGCCTCATTATCCAGCATTGCTTTGACATGGGAAGAGTATGGCTGCTATATCTTTCAGTGAGGTATCCACTTCAACAACAAAACAGAGGTGAAGATCAAAACATTTCAGTAGTTGGCACCAGTGAAGTTTTGTTTGAGTTGGTGGAACATGTGGAGTACTTCTTGGTTATATTTGAGGAACATTTTTTCCTGGGATAAGAGATAACTGTTGAACTGTCTTTTGGGTTGAAAGGAACTTCAGTAGTATTAGGATTTATGTTCTGACCATTCTCAAACTGTCTTGCCTTTTCCTTGGTCCATTCCACACCTTTTTCTTTAATGGTCTTCTCAAGAAACAGTGGCCTCTTTTGTGAAACTCACATTTGTCCTGTTTGACATATAGATTCGTGAAAAATTTTAACACCCCATTTTAACACCTTTGTCTTTTTAATCAACCATTTGAGCTTCATTTGAACAGCATTGAGTGATGTGATGGAGCTTACAGTGGGGAGAACAAGTATTTGATACACTGCTAATTTTTAAGGTTTTCCCACTTGCAAAGCATGTAGAAGACTG
>JAVSBU010085615.1:0-11399 GCA_033118015.1 Loricariichthys derbyi
TAAGTGACGTTAGCCACAATAAGAAAGTATTTACATCAATATTAAATATAGATAACTTAAATATCAATTAGGTAATTGACCTAAATGAATAAACATTTTAGGTGGTTATTTACACTGTATAATACACACTACGCATTTGCGAAAATACTTTAAACAAAGTACGGCAAAACCTGTGAAACAGCAAAAATACCACGATAAATATTTTAAATTAATATTTTTTGAAAATCCGCGATAAATGAACCGCAAAGTAGCAAGGGAACGCTGTACATGCTGTGAGAAATCAGATTACAGTATTAAAATCCTGCTGAGTTCTATAATGGACTAAGGGATTCTTAAGGGTTTTAGAGTAGACTGAAAGCTAAACTGAAGATCTGATCATTGTGTAACATAATGACTGATGTTTTGTTACATAACAGCCACAGTATGTAGCAACAGAACCACAGCGTCTGATTTGCTATGGTTATCATATCGGGTTACGTCTTGCCTGGTCTCAGAAGTCAAAGCTCAGATTAAAGTGTGCCGATTAAGCAGCAGTGAGATGAACTCAGCCATGATAAGCTGTGAGCAAACACTGAGATGCACCTTCGAGTCATGTGCTTGAAGAAACAGATGTTCTCCTTTTAAAAAAGGGCAGAACTGCACTGTGTACTTTAACAGGAAACCTGAGCTGAGGAACAACAACTCTGCTCGTCTCCTTCCTCACTACACCCATTTGAAGAGCTGTTTAGCAACTGCACTGGAGCAAACAAAAAAACCAATCAGAAGCTGTTTACGTCTAAAGTTTTCCGCTTTCAACCAACAGCAATCAGAGAGAAGAAATCCTTCTGCAACTCGCCCAGCAACCAGACGAGTGGCCTTGTGTTCTGGCTTAACTTGATCCGCCGGGTGCTAACAAAAAGTAAAAACAACGACCTGAACGCACCTTCAGATTCACCCTTACTTATTTAGCAAACCATGAACCAGCAGCTCTAGCAAAACACCAAATAAGGGAGTAACAGACTATTAAACAATCCTTAGAAGAAAACATTTCTACCCTTTTCAAGCTGAGCACATCTATGGTGACAAGTCATTAAACAGAACCAAGAACCAGGTGCATGTTCAAGCTGTCTTATTTTCAATCTAGAACAAAATACTCCAAGTGTGGTCAATTTTTGCCTAGGGTTGTGTATCTGTGGTTGCACACATCCATAGATGACGCCATTAGGAACCCTTACAGTTCTCAGGAAACCTCTATGAGACATGAGCAGGTTTAACATGGCTACCTTGGCATGAGTCAATAGCGCAGGCTTCCCTCTGGAGCTGTCCATCTGCTCCGGAAACATAGCACCACGGTTTCTCAGAGCCATCGGGGTTACGACAGAAGTTATGATCGCCCACGCCTGAGGAGAAATGTAAAGGCATTTATTAGAAAAAGTCACATACAGTGGTCCAAGAGTGATTTTTCATAAATGAAAAATGTAGTCACATAACAGTGACCGTTGACTTTTTCACAGTTTTGTACATAACATCAATCACAATAGAAGGTTCTGAGAACATCAGCCACCACAATACTAACATACTTTTGCAATCAACTTTTTTGGAGCCACCTGACTACACTTCTGTCTCAATTCCCCCAATATCTGTTCCACCCAGACAGAACAGTGCTAAACCACCACAGAAATTCAATAGTAGAACCATACAACAGGTTCTGACAATATAAAAACGACCCTACAAATCTGCAGGCACAGAACCCTCAGGATTTCACAGGACGCTCTCCACTATATTTTCAACAGACTTTTTAGGATACACACCCGTGTCCATGGATTGGGGTTGCGTGACGTCTATGCTGGTGCTGTTCCAATTCAGACAAGTGTTCCCTGAAAAAGATTTCTGCTGTTTTCCTCTGTACTCGACTCCATTGGACCTTATGCACTCTGTAAAATTCAGAATAAGGGTTTGATAATAAATTATTACCTTCCTTAATACAGTATTATCAGACCAATATAATAGGATGAAGTTGTGAGTTCAGTCAGTGCAGAGAGAGAGTGCCCCAAAAACGCAAATACAAAATCCCCTTCACCTCAGATTACACAAAACAGTATCCTTACCTAATAAGGGTAAAGAACAATGACAGTTTAGTGAGACTTCAGTATTGCCCCTGAATAACTGAATGAGTGCAAAAGGCATGTGGAGGTGAGTAGGGTCATTTAATGTGTATTAGGTCTATATTTAGGTCTACAACGGGCTGTCATAAAAGATGAAACTTACTGAAGATTTCCATAAACCAACAATATATGAATAAGCAGTTTACAAAAATAGAATAGAATAATAAAATTTTCTGAATTTCCTACGGGATGAATAAAGGCACAGGGAAGGCTGCTCTAATAGAGCTCAGTTCTTTTCACCAGAAAAACAGAGTCTTACTGAGAAGGTTCCCACTACACAGGTGGATTTCACATCTTTTGTTGTTGAACATAATGTGCCATTCGGTGTATTTAGGCACACGGGCAAGTTATTTTGGAAAATGTTTCCAGACTCTGAAATAGTAAGAAATGATGCTGCTCCTCCACTAAGACAGCAGTTATGTTTAATCTGGCACCGGAACCTGAATGTTCAGAGGATGTGTACAAATTAATCCAGACAGAAAAAAAGGTCATACAGTATTTTGGTTGACAAAAGCAATGACATCATGTGTGAGAAAGACCTTTTTTCCTGGGTGGGAAAAATGAGTTTCCGCAGATTGGGATGTCTGCATTAGCTATTTTAGTTAGTTAGTTAGATAGATAGATATCAATTGAGAAATAAAAGTTCAAAACAGTGTTACACAAAAGTTAAGTTTTGTTTTATTGGGGGGCCTTATGAGGTAGAAGAGGTTGAGGAACCCTGTTCTTCATAATCCATTTTTGAAGTTATATGGACTGCTTGGACAGTTTTATGGCCAATAATTATATCTTTATACATTTCAAGTACTATCCTTTTCTGTACTTAGGGTTTATGTGAGCCTACAGAGAAGCGTAAGACTGAAATTTATCACAAATCAGCTTGATCAGTTTGCTCTAGGTTTCAGTAATGTAAGTGAATTCACAAATCAGGATGATCAAAGTGCAGTATTAATTATAGTTAATTAATTAATTAACTATAATAATTACAGAATGAAAGGCAAAAACATCTCTGAACAAAAATACCTCATTAAACCTTTAAGGGATTTTGAAATCCCAAACTCAACTAGTCTGTACATGTCCAAGCTTGATTATCAAACACCAATAAAATATCAGTTGGTAATATATCGCGATATCTATATATCGTATGATCGATATATCAGCCTAGTACTTTTGAGTCACGTAGCTGCCAGTGTTAAAAGGCTTGTATGGTGGTTATGCTCACTGCACGTGCAACAACAACATCCTCCACTTAAATAAACACTGTACTTAGTACATAATCCATTTTATAAGATGAAATAAAAAAGTTTAACCGTGCAGAGCTGTCTATAATTAAGGGAAGAAATGGAGAACAATTAGTTCTGGATAAGTTCAGCAGAGAATAAAGGAGTTTTACCTTCGATCATCGCTGCACAGTTCAGCATAACGAGGCTCTTTATCAGAACCACAACGTGCACTGGACCGATCATTTTAAATCCTCTCGTTTAACGTGCTGGAGTTCAGACCAAATGCAGTATACTGTGTGTGCAGGCTCCTCTATAAAAGCTTCACTCTGGATCCTGCTTGTTTTGATCAAGCCTGTCCTCGTGCTTCCTTCACGAGCTCCTGCGGTTTGATATTTCAGAGCTCAACGTCACACCTTCGTCTGCGGAGACGGTCATATTTAAGTAAAAACAAACCTAAAAAGGCCAACAAACCTTGTGTTTTCGACACGCTGGACACTCTTATTGGTTGGTCAACGTTTCCAGCAAAGTTTAGCGACCTAACCAGAGAAACCAACCAAAAAACAAACGGAACAGCTACCATTCATTCATTCTCTTATCCGTTTTAACCTAGGGTGGCACGAGAGCCTGTGCCTACAGGGCGCAAGGCAGGAACAACCCTATGCAGGTCATCACAGACACTAAGAGCACTTTAGAAACACCAATTAACCTAACACGCATGACTCCAGTATGTAGGAGGAAACTGGAGTACCAGGAGAAAACCCACACAGACAAAGGGAGAACATGCAAACTCCACACGTGGAGCCTAGGGTCAGGATCGAGATGGTGATCTTGGCAAACGTGCCACCTGCTGATCTTTTGGCAGGGATAAAAAAAAAAATCAAGTTTGTGCAAGAACTTGCTTAAAATGCAGATCAACGTAATGGGGAATTTTACATATGATTTATATAATTGAGGTAATGTCTCTTCATTTTCAGGTGAGCACAGTGAAATGCTGGTGTCTATTACTGACCAAAATACAACGACCTTAACCATACAGCTAGGTTCAAGATCTCAGCACCGTTTATACAGCATAATTTAAATTTCAAAGGATATTTTTTAAAAATCTGTAGTGATCGGTCTATTCACAACGGCAACCAGCAAACAAGTAGAAAGTTTGCGAGGAACCAAACACTTAAGTACCACATCAAAAGTGAGTTAAAGATACAAAACAGATTTGCCAAGTGTTGTGGTGAATTAAAGTCAAATTTATTTCTATAGCGCTTTTTATAATGGAGCCTTACTTCAAATCAGTTTTATAACTAGAGATCTTTTGATATCTATAGCCATTCCCAAATTGAGCAAGCCTTGGGCGACAGTGGCAAGGAAAAACTACCTACAGGTTATATGGAAGAAACCCTGGGAGGACCAAGGCTCAAAATGGAACTGATCCTCCTTTATCTGTTTTAAAAATGCTAAACCTTACTTTCTTTAACACACACATAAACGAACCCAATACATTCCCACAGAAGTACTGTACTGAAAAAGCTAAAGCATCTCAAAAAAACCACAGAAACCATTTGTAATATCACTTGAATACATGTAGATAGACATGAAGAATTGGTTGATTGATCAGACATGGTTTCCTATGTAAAGTCACAGGTGTCTTTGCATCTACATTTGCTGCCATGTGGTTACTAGACAGTCTTATATTTTTAAAATGTTTTGGCTTTAAATACTAATGTTAAGTACTTAGAAAACAGCGCTACAATACACGCACTCGATCCAATAAGAATTGCGGGTAGCACTTGAACGCTGCATAAGCACAGCTCATAAACAGCTTGTGGTAGCGGGGGCGCGCATCTCGGCAGCGCGCATCCCCTCTGACTCTACATAGAAACACACCCAGACCCCAAACAGGCTGCAGGGAACGCGCTTGGTTTAATAGGAACTACTGTGGCATTAAAGATGAATTATAATAATCAAGTCAAACTTAATGCTTTAATGTTAATCCCTATACTTTATTATAGATTATTCACATTTCTGTCACATACAACTACGTACTCTGTCTCTCTCTTTCTCTTTAAATAAGATTTTCTTTTCTAACTTCTATATAACTTCAGTGCAGCTGCATTAAACAATATTAAAGATTTGTGTAAGTGCTTCCATCACACTTCATTTATTAACTTTAACACTATATTTGGTGTAAGAAACAAGTTAATGCCTGTGTACGGTTGCAGCAATAAATGGAATCTTTTTGAGTAAACCACTCTTTATTCCTCCAACCTTCATCTTCAGGTGTATAACAATTAAAATATCGACGGCAGAGCATGTCCAGATTGTCAACGTCTCATTTTTCCAGCAGATGAATCAAATGTGACAGACCAGCATTGCAAACAGGGCTGTGCTGGAATCATCTTCCTCTTTGGTTTCAGTGCCAGCAGAGAGGCAACGAGAGGGAGTTTGGCACCAACCAGCGGTCTTTAATTATCAGGGAAACTAAAGAAAGGTCTGGAAGGTCACATGGAAAGTCATCCCATCCAGTCAGATGCTTTGTCAACAGTTTTCTCCCACCATTTTTCTCGCGTTCTCTCCAATGTTCTTCTCTAATGTGGACGTTCACTTCATGCATGCCTTTATCAGCACAATAGACTTATTTAACCTCAATTAAATCACAATTCATGGCCTAAAATATGGAGACACCCTTCAGTGGTAATTTTTTTCAAGCGATAAATATCGCAGCTATCCGAACATACCAATAGGTATAATCAACCTTACCACTGCTAAAGCAGAGCTGAACGTTTAGGTTCCTCTGTTTGAGTTAAATAAATAATATTACCTGATATAATATTACCTAATATAACTGCTTAGCATTCCTCAGGTTCAGGTCTCACATACTGGATGAAGCTGCTTGGGAGGAAGACGCCATTTAGGCTAAACAGTCTGTGTAAATCACATAGGTCCTGAGCTAATACTGAGGGGTCAAGCAAAGGTCGGGGGTTCTGTGACATTTTGAGCAGCTGCAGGAGGAAGGTCGCCTTGGCGTACAGCCCACAAACGGCACCATGGAAACGCTGCTCTGTTAAGACACTCAGCCAATCAGAGTCCATGATGTTGCCTAGAAAAAAGATCAATAACCAGAAATCCACTTTCAATAAGCAATGTTAATCAGATTATAGTTTGTGTTTTTAATTACCCAAACAAAGCTTCTGGCTTAGTCCGAGGTCCTCAACGATGGACGGAGCGTTCTGCAGCTGCCACCTATCGAGATGCTCAGAAAGCGAGGAGGATTCTGGGTATCGCTTTGCCAGGTGAAGAAGGTACGGTAGCACCATCTCCGAAAAGACAGAGGGCTCGAGGTACACATTGGGTTTGTCCTGCTTGTACAAACTACTGCATCTGCAAGACAAAATGAATGAGCTGCAATTGAAAAGGCTGAGAGACTCAAAATACAGGAGCTGCTTCATGAGGGACAGAACTGACAATGTCACACCTTTTTACCACCAAGTGTGGACACAAGTTACAGGACAACCTAATACAACATTTATATTAATGGTATTTAACAGACGCCTTTATTCAGAGGGACTTATAATTTATACAGTCTAAGCAATTTTAGGTTAAGGTTCTTGCTCAAGCACCCAACAGTGGAAGCTTGGTAGATGTGGGATTTGAACCCTGGACCGTCCAGCACCTTAATTGCTGAACTCACTGTGAAGCTGTGGCCTCCTGCAGTACTCTGCTAAGATCACACCCCGGAAAGTGGCACAACAAAGCCTCCAGCGTGCCTTCGCTATCCCAGAATTCCTCGAGCAGCAGGTCCAGCAGCATGAGCAGCGATCGGTTGCTCTGCATAATAAAGCAGTTCTGTTTGGACCCTCCTTCTCTGGACTGGCGGAGGACAGAGGCAAAGATGGCTACCTTGGCTCGTACCTCCTGGCTCTGATCCTGAAGGAGGTGCACGCCTGTACTTATCAACCTGCATATGCACACACACATTTCCATGAATAAACATGCAAATGTCCCAATATAAGCCTACATAAAAGTTTACTTGAAATGAAGAAAAAAAGCAGAAACCTACCTGGTGCTGAGTGATTTTAAATTGCTGCTGCCCGTCAGGCTGAGGGTCACGACTGCAACTCCAGTCAGCACCAGAGCCTGAGCACAGGACATTCGCAAAGCTTCAGGGGTCTCAGGATGCCGATGTGTTTCTAATAACACACACCAGCGGTGCAGAATGTCCTGATCAGTGCTGAGAGAAGCAAACAGGTTGTTACTTCATTACTACGTCTTAAGTGCTGGTGTACATGAAAGGAAAAATCTGGGACTTCAGATGGCGTTGAACGCAGGTCATCTTTACGTATAAATGCATTGAAAGTCAGCCAAGGTGCATTAAATAAGATTGGGACCGTGTTCTGAGAGACTGGGGCAGTTAAAGTAACTAAACAGAACCAGTTTTTTTCCCTCCTTGCTCTCGGCGAAGGCAGACGTGTCTCTGTGTTCTCCTGCCCTAATCTTCCCTGCTTGCATCTACTGTCTCGTTTTGAGAGACTCTCTCCTGCTGCTTTTCGAACAAAGAAAACTGGAACTTATTCAGTGGTCTCTGAATGCAATTGACACCATCTTCTCGATGAGAAGACTGGGTTTGGGGGAACCTTCTTGTCCTGACGGAACATTTGCAGCTGGATACACGATGGATGCCTGTGAAAGCCGGCGGGTCGTGTGCGTGGCGACTCTTTCCGTGGAGGATGTAGAGGATGTTTTTCTGTTTGGATTTATGATCACAGGTTTTTTGCTGATTGGATTAGGCATTGCCCTCGTGTATCGAAAAGGTCACGGAATGCAGGCAGCCGTCCAAGGCCCATTTACACTGCCTGACATGATTAATACGATGAGCAGATCACGTTTGGAGCTCAGACTGTGACTTAGTTGCGAGAATGGTTCGATCTTGGAGAAACTGACGGATCTTTTTTGGATCGTCTTAGAGACCACTTGGACAATTTTGAACGAAATGGACATTCTATTACGGACTAGAGTCAGATTGCTAAAAGTATCTTCTGGTGCCCAAGTCTACTATCTATGTTATTCGGCCTCCTATCAGCCAAGGTCACGGCTGGAATATAAACATTCCCCCAGAAAAGCAACATGCAGAGACTTCTCTCTACCCCATTCTTATGCCTTCATTGCTTTCTGTCTTCTTGTTATGACTATCTCCTGGTGCGGCAAGACGGGTTCGTTGATCAGCGCCCAAAGTGGCTGCAGAACCGGATGGCTGCAGGCTTGCACTGGGTTGTCTTTATTGAGTCTCAGTTTTATATTGTAATGTGTATTTGTGCAGAGATGTTTTTTCAGTTCCCAAACTGTACTCATTAATGAACATAGTCTGGGGATGTTTTTTTTCTCCTCCCCGTACCTCATGTATTACTTGTTATTTGTTTTTCTTTTTTATACCTGTCTTTCCATCCTTTCTTCCCCCTTATCATACTGTATGTGTACGGATGGGTTGATGGTTAATTTCACTGGTACTTGTGACTAGTTACAAAGTGCATATCATCATCATATAAAGTCTGAAATACAAGTCATAGAGCTTAAATACAAAGAATAAAACCTACTTAGGTAGCTAATAAAGACAGTAGAAACACTTTCCTTTACGTTTTCTATTATAATAATAAGTTGTAAATCTTATAATAGAGCTTTAATTATTTTAATTCACCCAGTGCGTGTGTAGTTGACTTAAATACCTAAAATTATTTGCCCTATGTAAATGAGGGATCATATTTTACCCCAAATAAAGAAATCCAGCTCACGTTTGAGTAAGAAGCAAACTCAGAGCGCACACACTGTGAGCCAGAAGTTCTGTTCCTCCTCGTGTTTTCTCCAAATCTTCCAGAAGAAGATCCACACACTCCTGCAGCTCTGAGTGCTCAAACTCAGATATGAGGCTCTGAGACCCAGTTAAAGTCATGACTTCCACCAGTGCTGATAAATACGCCACTTTGTATTCAATATGCTGGTTCAACAGCGCCTCCTTCAGGTTGGCCTGCATATAAGTAACAAAATGTCATAACTGAACTTTTCTATGGCCTATTTAAATAACCAGGACAGCCTGACTCCAAAACAAATGCATACAAGCAAATATCGCTACGTGCACACAATACAACAATGTACAGCCAAATGCCATTCCAAAAGGTCTCCAGCCCGTCCCTACAGGAAGCCCTTTTACTAAATATCATTTAACACTCCGCATAAAAGATGGAAACACTTCAGGTCTGGTACTACCCTGATAGGGATGTGTGTGTTTAGATACGTTTTTAGATTAACGTTAGTTTAGTCTCATAAGAACAAGCCTGTTCCGTCATTTAGGAGTTATGGCATACTGTGCCGACACACCCTAATCAAAAGAGCACAAGCAACACTTCGGAGTCCAGTCACGTATTACAGGATTGATTTTAAGCTCCAACTTCCTTGCTTTGTGTAGTTGAGCTAAAATTCCTGTGGAATAAAACAGGCTAATAAGAATGTATGCTCACCTGGAGTGCTCTCTCCAGCACCTGCTGTTGACTGGTCCCTCTCCAACAACTGCACTCTTTCACCCACTTGACTAGCGAGAGCCGTACATCAGCACTGCAATTATGCAGCTCGGACCAAACCTGTACCGCTAGGTCCGGGTCCTCACATAAGTAATGGACTGCAATCTGGTGAAAGCAGGAAGAGCCCAGCTGTACAGAAACAGAACGGCACACATTAGGACAGCTTGCCTGCCGTAACATAGCATTTCTGATAGTGAAAAAGAATTTGCACCTCCAGTGAGTGTGGAGCCCGGTGTACCTCCTCCATCAGCAGAGCGCCCAGGCGTGTAAGGAAAGGCTCACCTAAATGCTCCCTCAGCACCCTCAGCACTGCCACGTACGCCTGGCGCACCAACGGGCACCGCTGCTCTGGGGACGCCATCCAAAGACGGGCCTCTAACGCCTTCGCCAGGTCGCGGAGAGAGGATGGGCGTGGCCTAAAAAACAAGCACTGTGACTACGGGAGGGGACAACTGGCATAACGTCTGTGCATGCTAGGAACTTTCTCACTTGTGAGAGTGGAGGGCTCTGGTCATGACGGCGTTTATCTGCAGGAGCTGGCCGTGTACGCGGTTGTGATTGCGCGTGCTATACGGCGTCTCGGGCAGATCCTGCAGCAGACGCAGCGCGCTTGGCACGTACTCTGTGCGCGGTATCATGGCAGCCAAGGCGTGGGATGACATCACTCTCACGCAGTAGATGGGGCTAGCGGCTAGCTGGAGTAGCGGATGCAGGAAATCAGATAAATTACTGAGGAAAGACACGGAAATGACTCTTAGGATCAGTAAAGCATTATTATTTATGAAGCACTGACCCTATATGTGGGCTAGCATATTAAACTATAATTAACTGAAGATATAGTCTAAGTCATACTGTGTTTGCTCCGGTGCTCCAGGCTGCAGTTTGGCCAGCAGGGTAAGGACTGGATATAAAGAGGGATGCAGGCTCAGTCTGGCCTCATGCAGATCTGTGGCTGCTTTCTCTAATGCCTCCAGGAGGAAGGGCTTCAGGGCAGAATAGTGGGTAAAAAAGGCAGGAGGGGACATGCCGTACTGGGGTGAAGCATCCTCACCGGCTGATCTCTGACCCAACATTCGGGAGCAGAGGGAACCTGGGGGGTAGCAACATGTTAACACTTGGAAGAACTTGGATTCAGAATTGTACCTGAACATTCAAACCCCGCCTTTTTCTGATCATAAAACACAAAGCACACAGGGACAGGATGGAAATGCCCTGTAGGACAAGTTAGTGGCTGCTTTTGCAACAACAGGCTATGATCCCATAGAAAATGTCATAAAGGCTGACCAACAAAATAATCACAAGTTCTGCATCATACTGTAAAGCTGAAGTGCAGCGTTCCTCATGGCCCAGCAGGGGGAGCTGAGAAGTGTGAGTGACAGCATGGTGATGGAGGGGGCATACTGAAGAATGGACGAGCCCAGACTGGATCCCCTCACCAGCGCCTGCAGAGTGTGAACAGCACACTCCCATCG
>JAVSBU010085719.1:0-13522 GCA_033118015.1 Loricariichthys derbyi
ATATATAAATAAAATGTATAGGTGTATGTACACTGTTTGTACTAAAAGCAGAAGCTTTTGCTGTTGACTTCCTATATAGGAAGTCAACAGCAAAAGCTTCTGCTTCTAGTACAATTAAATGCCATCATGTTTACAATATTACCATGGTATATTACCAGTAAAACCATCACAGTTGACAGCCTGTGAGAGAAACACGCATACTAACAATTAGAGGTACCACTGTATATATAGACTAAAATAAGGCTTTAAATTAAAATAATAAGAAAATGAAATAAATTAATGCTTTTACATTTCAGTAAATCAGTAATAAATTATAACTTAGTCAGTGTACAGCTTGTATAGCAGTATAGATTTACTCTCTTCTGAAAATAACTCAACAGACAGCCATTCATGTCTAAACATCTGGCAACAAAAGTGAGTACACCCCACAGTGAACATGTCCAAACACGTGCCCAAAGCTTCAATATTTTGTGTGACCACCATTATTATCTAGTACTGCCACATTTCCAGAGCTGTACAGGTTGCTACTGGAATCCTCCATGATGACATCTCACAGCTGGTGGTTGTTGGACATATCCTCCTCCTTCCGCTTGAGGATTCCCCACAGGTGCTCAATTTGGTTTAGATATGTAGTCATCCTCCATCACCTTTATTTTCAGCTCCATCAGCAAGGCAGCTGTCATCCTGGAGGATGCTGCTACTGCCACTGTGCTTTACTGTAGGCATGTGACAGTTTTCTTGTTACTCCTCACCAGGGCACCAGCATACATGCTGGATACCATCTGAGACAAACAAGTTTATCTTCTTCTCGTCAGATTACTGGACCCATGTCATAAACACCATAACAGGGCCAATGTTAAGGGCAGAAGTGAAAAAAAAGCCTCTTGGGGGTTTTACATTCAAAACTCCACCTACATTCAATTATGTCAACTTAAAGCAGGACAGGGGACTATCTAATCAGTCTCTATCACGCATACAACCACACATTTGTCACAGCTCTTCATGCTATAATATACTGCTCAAAAAAATCAAGGGAATACTTAAACAACACAATGTAAATTAGCCTTCACGTGGAGGCCAAACACAATACTGAGCCTCATTTTGACTTGTTTTAAGGACATTACATCAAAGTTGGATCAGCCTGTAGTGTTTTTCCACTTTCATTTTATTTTAGTTTTTTTTTATTTAATTTTAAATTTGATTTCCATTGATGATTTTTGTGTGATTTTGTTGTCAGCACATTCAACATGTACAGAACAAAGTATTCAATTCAGCTCTAGGATGTGTTATTTTAGTGTTCTTTTAATTTTTTGAGCAGTGTATAAAATATACAATCCTTTTGTAATAATTAAATAATGAATATAATGAAAGCTGAGGGTCTAGTTAGAGACAAGAAGCCATTTTAAAACAACTTGCTTCCATTATTTTGTATATTGCCACTTGTGACAGTAGGTTTTTGGTTCAGATAGTGGATTCAGATGAAATATAGATTAAAATACCGCATATGTTAAGCAGGAATTCAGAGAGAATGGATTGCATGAGGCTGTAATGAAAAATCATGAGACCTTTCTGTGCCTGGTTTAAAATTGCACATGTCGATTAACGCCGAGTCAGTTAGTCAGCTCAGTATCAGCACATATACAGTGGAGGTGGAAAGGACAGGAAAACCCAATCAGTGAGGCATGTCTTTGCTTCAGATACCTGAGAGCTTACTTCTGTCGTCAGACTGGAAACTTAGTGACTCAGGTTCCAGAGAAGGAAGGTAGAAATACAGTTGGTAAACCGACAGCAGGCTACACGTTATTTAACCAGTTATATATACAGAATCATAAATCACAGCTTCACCAGACAGAATTCATACAGACACTTTTCTCCACCGGAGGGATTTGGCTAAAACAATCTAAAGAAAGAACAATGAAACCTTTATCTTTAGCTCTTATCCACATACTTGCAACTGATGCAGTTTTACATTCCAAGCAATTGTGGGTTAAAGGTCTTGCTAAAGGACCCAACAGTGGCAGCTTGGCAGAGTTGGGATTTTTAAGCTTGACCTTCTGTCCTGGTTTCAGTTTTTTGTAATGGTTGAACAATATTTTTTTTTCTCCGTAACTGTTTTTTTTTTATTTTGCAGCTCATAAAACTAATAACAAATCAGACACAAAACTGTTTAACTTAAATTAACATTTATTTAAGCAATGTCTCTGCTTGTACTCTGTAGTGAAAGTGAAACTGCCCAGACAGACATCTATACCTCAGTACGGATAGTAGAGCCAAATTTCTGTTGCACAGTACTTACAATTACACCTCTCAGACCTGTGATGCACAATTTTTGAAATATGCTAAATAAGTTTCAACCATACTAAAAGAAACTTTTTGTACAGAGCTGTCTTTTAAAACATACAGAATATGACGTAAAACATCATCAGATTTTCACAGAAGTGCTAAAATGGATAAAGAGAACCTAGATAAACAAATGAGACAAAATATTATACTTGGTCACTTGTTAATTGAGGAAAATGATCCAATTACATATATTAATATTACATAGTCATGAGGGGCAAAATTATGTAAACCTTTGCTTTCAGTATCTGGTGTGACCCCCGCCCCATGCAGCAATAACTGCAACTAAATATTTCCGGTAACTGTTGATCAGTCCTGTACACTGGCTTGGAGGAATTTTATCCCATTCCTCCATACAGAACAGCTTCAACTCTGGGATGTTGGTGGGTTTCCTCACATTAACTGCTCACTTCAGGTCCTTCCACAATATTTTGATTGGATTAAGGTCAGGACTTTGACTTGGCGATCCCAAAATATTAACTTAATTCTTCTTTAACCATTCTTTGGTAGAACGACTCGTGTGCTTAGGGTTGTTGCCTTGCTGCAGGACCCACCTTATCTTGAGATTCAGTTCATTGACAGATGGCCTTTCATTTTTCTTTAGAATTCTGATTTAATTCAGAAATCATTGTTCCATCAATGATGACAAGCCGTGCTGGCCCAGATGCAGAAAAACAGGCCCAAACCATTACTACCACCATCATGTTTCACAGATTGGATTCAGTTTTGTTCTCATCTGTCCAGAAAACATTATTCCAATAGCATTCTGGCTTGTCCACATGATCTTTAGCTGCAGACTAGCAGCAACGTTCTTTTTGTAGAGCAATGTATTTCACCTTGCAACCCCGTCACACACACCATTGTTGTTCCGTGTTCTTCTTCTTTCTCACATTAGCCAATGTGAGAGAGACCAGTTGCTAAGGAGTTACCCTGTGTTCCTTTGTGACCTTACCAATTATTATACACCTTGCTCTTGGTGATCTTTGTTGGTTGACCACTCCTGGGGAGGGTAGCAATGGTCTGAATTTCCTCCATTTGTACAATCTGTCTGACTGTGGATTGATGGAGTCCAAGCTCTTTAGAGATGGTTATGTAACCTTTTCCAGCCTGATGAGCATCAACAACTCTTTTTCCTGAGGTAATCAGAAATCTCCTTTGTTCATGTCACAATACACTTCCACAAACATCTGTTGTGAAGAGCAGACTTTGGTAGATCTCTGTTCTTTAAACAAAACAGGGTGCCAACTCACACCGGATTGTTATCCCACTGATTGAAAACACCTGACACCTCCCTAGTGGTTAAGGTACTTGACTGGGTACTGGATTAAAGACCAGAAGGTCCAGGGATCAAATCCCACCTCCGCCAGGCTGTCACTGGTGTGTCCTTGAGCAAGGCCTTTAAGCCACAATTGCTTGGATTCTAAGAATGTATAAAATTGTAAGTCACTCTGGATAAGGGCGTCTGCTAAATGGCATAAATGTAAATGCAATATTGTATCATTTTCCTCAATAAATAAATTTCCAAGTATAATATTTTCATATCATTTGTTTAACCAAGTTCTCTTTATCAGCTTTTAGGACTTGTGTGAAAATTTGATAATGTTTTAGGTCATTTTTATGCAGAAATAAAGAAAATTCTAAAGGGTTCACAAACTTTCAAGCACCATTGTAAAAATACATACAAAACATTTTCTCAAATGTACCAGCTCTCACAAGCAACAAAACCATATCCAACCTGTGTACCCCAATAAATATTGATGAAATCCCATGTTACTTAAGATCTTTCAGGCAGCAATACCTTAGTCTAAGCACCTGAGATGTTAAGAAGCATCACAGACTCATCTTACTCTTCCGTTAAATAAAACAGCAGTTACACTGAAGATCTCAACACCGATACTGACATTGCCAAATCCCACAAGCCCCATGACAAAAGAACAAAACAGGAAAACTGCTGTTAATGATGTGTTGTTTTCTCAACATATAAATTACTCCCTAATGCTCAGATAATGCTTCAAATCTGAATCACATGACGCAAAAGCCTGATGGTCTACCTTTAAATCCACACCCATCTAATTTAACTGACAACTGTCATTTCAAACTATTGCAGTCATGAATAAGTTAAAGCTTTTGTTTATGGTACAACTGCTTCACGTCATTTCTGTGTGCTCACATTATTCATCTAGACAGATAGCCTGATGTTTATTCTCACATAAACTACAGAATCACAGTCATATTCTACATTGTATGTTGTATTCAAAAACAGAGCTATCATTGTGCAATTTCTCTGTGTTTTAATCTGAGCAAAATTCATCTCATATAACAAGTGTATAGCATTTTATTGCCTCTCCATTGGGCCAACAATAACAGAGTGGATTAACGTCACTGATCAACCTGGTGTTACTTTCGTGCACATTCATACACTCATGTTCAACAGAAATACATACCTCATAGCCATGTTAACTTTAATCATGTGAGTTCATATATAATAAGCTGTGAAACAACGTATTTCAACAACGCAATTTAAATCATGTTCATTCTTGTTTTTAACCGCACCAAGACCCAACAAAACTGTCTGTTTTTACAATAACAATCATGGCTACAACTGCGGCAACATTAATGATATAATCACAAATGTAAAGATTTTTACATGCATTTCACTGTTTGGTAATGAATATCGTTAACCACTGTCCTGGTCCAGTTCTTATTAAAACGTCAGGCATCATTCTAAGGTGGTACACCAGAAATTAACCAAGATATCGCAACAACCTGGATAAGTCAATAGCCCACCACTGCAGCACCTCAATCCATTATCTGTGTTTTTACAATGACAACCATGGGTATGGAGCAACTAGCAACCAAGCACAAAATAACCACTCTGTAACACACCACTGCAGAGTGCTGTCTTTCAGTGAGGTCACAACTGGAACTATCTGAGGGAGGGGAGGACAGAGAGAGAGAGAGAGAGAGAGAGAGAGAGAGAGAGAGAGCATCTCCTGATGGGCCTGTGGTGGACTGGCATTTGTCATCCTTGTTGGTGTAATATTGTGCTATTGTTCCCTCACAGATTCATTGAGAATATTGAGCATTAAGCTAGCACTAGCACTTAAATTTATATGAATTCAATTAAATACGAGTATAAAGTGTTCTATAAAGCTGGTGGTTTGGGTTTATAGGCTTTTTATTAGAGCATGAGGATATAAGAATACAAAACCCTTCTCTAAAGGCTAATAAATGCTTTAAATTGTAAATAACTTTTTACATAATGCTATACCCCGCTAAGCTAACATGAATTAGCTCTATTACTGTTGAGCCAACGACAGCAGGCTTGGAAAACGCCTTGTTTCTCTGCGTTTCCATTTCAGCCGGGCAGAAATACCGGTTAATGCTGAATGTACGTCAGCGGGAAGTCCATCACATTCTACCGTACTACATAGTGTGTCAGAGTAGTACGCATGACAGTTCCCGGCATACTACTTAAGACGGTAGTATGCTGTTTCAGACGTAACCAGCGGTTCATAACGAACCGAAACTCCGTCATTACTCAGGGATCACACAAAGTATTTGCTATAGGTGAGATGAGGCCCGTCATTACTGTAAATTCGGGTGTAATTAGCGGTACCTTTAGCCTCGCAGTCGGCGCAGTACTTGTTATCGTCCTCCCGCAGCATTCTCGACAGGATGGCCTGATGCTGCTCATTCAGCTTCTGCGCTTTCTCCCTCTCGGAGCGAGTGGTCATTTTCTCCCGGCTTTCTTCCTGACGCGTCCTTTAACAATCAGCAACCTTTGGGCCGTATAGTTCTGTTTAATTCAGCCACATGAAACCGCTTATCATCCCCTAGATGCGCTGCTACACACCGGATTTCCCCCAGAGCTCAGGAGCAGGCAGCAATCTGTGGAATATGGCAGATCCACAACCCGGAAACACTCTCAGGGGTTGCGTCGTATGAATGAAGGCGAAATGACGTTTTTAGGGAGATTTACTGTTCAGTTAAATAAACAAGCTTTGCGTTTGTGTACAGGACTGGTGTATTATTGTTTTTATGATTATTTTACAGCTATCTACATTAGATGAATTAAAAGCACGGTCACGTTAGCGATGTTTTGCGTCAGCGTGCGTGAGCGTCGCGTGTGCTTTTCAGTGATTGGTTCAATCCGCGCTGACGTAAGAGCCCATCGTGGGAATCATGACGTTTTCTGTACGCTGATCCTGGTTATATCCGCTTCTTCCTTTATCACACCTGAAAGTGGGAATATGAGCCCCTGATCGACACACTGAAAAGGGTGGGGCTTCCACACATCGGACAATGCTAGATATGTTTAATATATAACGAGCTAGCCTGAACGGCTGTGTCCCTTTTACCTGCAGTCTATACTTCTAGCCCCGCCCACTGTCTCCACCTTCACTAGCGCCGAAGCAACGTAAAGGTTAGACCAGTAAACAAATATTCAATAAAATGGACCGCAGGTGGCGCCAGAGTTCATTTCAGTCATTCATTGTCTCACTGACTTTTCCAAGTCAGGGTCGAGGTAAAGGTTCCTAGCCGGCAACACAGGGCGCAAGGTAGGAACCCAATCCATCTTAGGGCACATACACACGGTCACACATTAAGGACACTTTGGAATTACCAATTAAAATAAAACGCATGTCTTTGGACTGTGGCAGGAAACCAGAGAACCTGGAGAAAAACCATATTGATATGGGGAGAACATGCAAACCCCACACAGGTGGAGACTTGGGTCAGGATCGACATCAGAACTGTGAGACGTTAATGCTAACCACTGCACTACCACGCCACCCTCTCAGAGATCACCTGCGTTAACATTTTCAGATCAAAAATATCTTTCAGGCTGAAAACAGGTTTTCATATAAATGTATACTCATTCATTCATTCATTCATTCATTGTCTTATCTACACCAATGAAAATATACATTGCATAGTCTCACCTTTATTTATATGAAATCCATGTGCTTATCCTTCTGGACAAAGAGGTCTGTTAGTTTTATTGTACAAGTTTTCTTGGCTTCATCAGCTTGCCCTCCTTATTGAGGCAGAGGTAATGCCTCTTACAGCACTGTTTTCATTGCAGTTTTATTGAAAGCACCAAGTCTAAATATCTTTTACACAGATATGAAATAAATTATCTACAATATGGAAGGTGATGACATGCAAATCAGAGGTCTACAAATAGCATATTGGTGATATCCACACAAATAGTCACAATCTAAGGTGAGGAAGAACTCTCAGCTGCCACACTTCATTTTGCCTTGCTGGAAATTACAGCCGAACTCTGGAAATCAGCAAACTGGAAGTGTTGGGATTTGAAATACGGACCTTGTGGACCATCTTAACCAAGTATTTAAACTGCTGGGCCACCATGGTCCCACAATTAAAAACTGCATACAGAGTTTATGAACTATTATTCATTGTCTCATCCACTTATCCTAGTCACGGGAAAGCCGGGGCCTTGGCGTCAACACAGGGTGCAAGTCAGGAACAACCATAGACAATCCATCATAGGGCTCATCCACTCATACACTCAGGGCACTTTGGAAACACCGATTAACCTAACACTCATGTCTTTGTAATGTGGGAGGAAACTGGAGTACCCAGAGAAAACCAAGATGGACACAGGAAAACATGCAAACTCCACGCAGATAGAGCCCAGGGTCTAACCACTGCACCACTGTCAGATAACTCAAAATAATCAATATACATCAACCAAGAAGCTCCAATGTGATCCTAGTTGTATCTAACCCCAGGGATTTCAAAAGTGTCGCAACTAGTTCCATTAGCAATATTTGTATAGGTATTTCTTTTAGTAGATATTAACTTTAATAAGAAGATTTAGTTCATTTTGAGTGAGGTGAAGCTAATTAACCAGACTTATTTCCATAACTTTATTTCCCATATTTAGCAAGGGTGCAAATAATTCTGAGCACAATAAAACAGGTGGGAAACGTTTAAATGTAAGAGATTACAAGTTTAAATTCTGACAGCTAACCACACAGAAAAGAAAGAAGGCCACAGTGCGCATAAAAATCACCATAGCAAGTTATTTACTTTAACTTTATCTCTGTGTGATTTTTTTAAATGGAATGTCATCGTTTTCTTCCTTATTTCTTCCAGTTTGGTCTGTCCATTTCCCACAGCTTTTTTTAAATTTTATCATGGAAGTTGTAACTATCAGCCTGCAGTGCCTTATTGATTTTATAAAATGGTGACACAAAAGGCTATTATAACATTCAAATTGTTCTTACATGATGCTATGAAATCCCTACCTGTTCAGTCAAGCACCAAAGTAGAAAGCAGAAAGTTTTATCAACCTTTACCAACAAGCCACTGAAAGCATAATTATCTCTTATCGTTCTTCAGGGTGTTCAATACAACTAACAAATAATCTGCTTTAGATCAGTTTCTGTCACTCTTAGTTGTCAGTTCAAAGTTCCCTCCTCATATTTAAAAATTAATTCATATTTAGTTATTATTTAAGTTTATTTCAATGTCTCCTCACATTTAACGCTGTATATCACTTTAAACTATTTCTCCACTATTAATCCATTGAGTAAACCAAAACAGAAGAACAGTAAAACAAAATCAGTTCATATACAGTAGTAGTAGCAATCATATTCTGCAAACTAACTTCCTAGCTTAATCGGTTTATGGCTTTCAAAACCTGCTGGATTAATACACACTTTAGTTGATGTGAGACGATAACAAGTGTGCTCACAGTGGTGGTTAAAAGTTTGTGAACCCATTTTCTATATTTCAGCATAAATATGAAATAAACAACACCGCATATTCACACAACTCTAAACAGTAGAAAAAGAGAACCAAAATGAGGCAACACATTATACTTGGTCATTTATTTATTGAGGAAAATGATCCGATGTTACATGTCTGAGTGGCAATAGTATATGAACCTCTAAGATTAGCAGTTAATCAGAAGGTGAAATTATAGTCATTCCTGATGTCTAATGAACAGGACTCTATCAGTGTGGCCTTCACAATGTTTGTGAAAGTGTTAAACATTTTGTAAAGTTTACTGAGCATGCCAGAAAAATGACTGTTGAAACACATCGGGCTAACATAGGTTAAAAAAACCATCTCTGGACTCCAACAACCCACAGTCAGATAGTGTGTGTATACAAATTGACTAAATTCAAGACCATGTTACCCTTCTGACGAGTGGTCGATAAACAAAGATCACTCCAAGAGCTACGTGTGTAATAGTTATCAACTTCAATAAGGAACCCAATGTACCTTCTAAGTAATTTAAAGCACCTCTTGCATCAGCTGATGTTAATTTGCATTAGTCAACCAACGGGGAAAGCCACTGCTCTCCAAATTTAACACTGCTGCTCACCTGCTCTTTGATGATCAACTGGACCAGTCAGGATGCTATTTCAAAGGTTTTGACAACATACTAGACCAGAATAGATCTTTTTTTTTAATTCTAAAAGGTAATTATGTCAGGAGAAAGGAAAACATTGCATTCCAGCAAAAGAGTCTTCTACCATTTGTGAAACACAGTGGTGGTAGTATCATGGTTTGGGTTTGTTTTCTCTTTTGGGTCAGGTCACTTGCAATCATTGATGGAACAATAAATTCTGTTGCAGCAAGACAAATGACTCTAAGCACACAAGTCATTCTACCAAAGAATGGCTAACAAATAAATCAGCCACTAGTGGTAATAACTGTTAATGTTAGATATAATCATTTAAAAGTCAATACAGCGCCCCTTTCTCTCCCAATCTCCATATCGTGTTGGCTCAGGGCCAGTAGGGCCACCTTTCTCTTTTGTGTATGGATTCACGCCATCTGGAAATTCTGAAAGGCAAACACATATTCACCAAACAGCCTTTTTTTCCCCAAACAGAATTTTTCCTAAAGTTTCCTAATACACATAATTTTGTCTTTTCTCTCGTGTGTATCGTAAATGTAGATAACATTATCTTAAGTTATCTTAAATATAGATGTATAAATATGTTTTATAATTTTCACATTTCAGACTATTAATCCAAATTTGCAGTTCAATTTTATAGCAACATTAAATCCAGAGCAATTACAATCAATCTGATCATACAAATATATTATAAATGAAGTTTGGTAATGGTGCATGAATATCATACTTTGGAAGGCACTCGTACTTTCTGAGTCTTTATCATTTGTGTCAAATCTCCCCTGGGGTGTCTTTGGCTTGCGCAGTGGCTCCTTCTCTTTATCTTTAGCTGCAGCACCAGACGAGTAGCATGCTGTTTGTGAACAAGCTGTAACACACAAACAACAGAGCACAGATGCTAGCATGTGGAGATATTTCATAATCATAATCACTGTCTATAAAATTAAAGAAAAGTAATAACTTTTTCCAATCTTCTAGTTTCCAACTTTGGTGAGCCTGTCTGAAATGCAGTCCAGTCGCAATTGCCTGTTCTTAGCTGACAGGAGTGCTCTGGCCCATCTGCGTTATGCAGAGACATGCTCTTCTGCATACCTTCAACTCAACTCAAGTTAAAGTCAAGTTAAAGTCTCAGTATGTCATACAATCAAATTATATAGGGTAAAAATATAACACTTCGTAGTTAGATCCGTTATATACCCAGACTGAATAATTCAGTCCGATTTTGGTTGGTATAAGGCATTTAGAAGAAATAACTTGGGGAAACCCCTTGGAGATTCCCAAGTGGTCAGACTGACCACAGTTAGTGTGTTAATTTCCATCGTCCCCTGATTTATACCTTGGTTGTAATGAGTGGCTATTTGAGTTGACTTATGGCATCACAAGGCATTCTGTATGAGAGAGCTGCCACTCACTGGACATTTCCCCCTTTTCCGACATATCTCTACAAACCTTAGAAATGGCTGTGTGTGAAAATCACAGTAGATCAGCTTGAGCATGTCTACATGGCTAAATGCACTGAGTTACTGCTATGTGACTGGCTGATTAGATATTTGCATTAATGAGCAGCTGAACAGATGTACCTAATAAAGTAGCAGGTATGTGTATATCACAATATAAAAATTTTGGAAGAAATTCATTTTTTATCAATGCATTGTTGTTCATTGTTACATGTTCTGTTTAAATTATAAGCATTTTTGGGACATTGAAAGGCACTATATAATTGTAATTTATAATTATTAAGCTATAGTTTAAAAACTTGTCAACAGACCCATCCACTAACTGTTAACATATAACACTGTAAAATAAGACTCATCTAATCATTTCACAAGTGTGGTCTTTGGGGAAGCAGGAGAGCTGTGAACATCTGCTGTACAAGGACCAATATAGTTAAGGTCCCAGCATCTCATACAATCAAAATATATAGGGTAAAAATATAACACCTCGTAGTTAGATCTGTTATATGCTCAGACTGAATAATTCAGTCAGATTTTGGTTGGTATAAGGCATTTAGAAGAAATAACATGGGGAAACCCCTTGGAGATTCCCAAGTGGTCAGACTGACCACAGTTAGTGTGTTCATTTCCATCATCCCCTGATTTATCACGTGACTGGCGCATGTCACGAACAGAACAAGTTTAATCGATGATTCGAAAGACATTATTGGTCTTGTTTTATATCAAATACAACAAGTGTGTTGTTGTAGCCCCACTGTATGAACCGAAAGTTCCAATGCAGGTCCCACTACTTCTGAACATTAGCTTTATGAGGGCAGGTATTGGCCAATACAGATTATCTCAAAATGACATTAACCAGTCTAATCAGTCTATCATTCAAACCTCAAAGGTTCAATTGACTAATTAAACTATCGGTTTAATTAAAGTCTACATAAAATATTTAAATTAACCTAATTCAGTTTACTCCTACAGAGTAACTCGGACAAAAGGACCATCCAATGTGGAGTGGTTCCGAGCACATCACTCTGGAAGGAGACCCCAGAGCAGATCTAAGACCCACGATAGGGATTGTATGTTACAGCTGGTTTAGGAACGTCTCAGCCTGTAACCACCACAACCCCCAGAAGGAGAAGTGGTTGGAAACAGAGACTAAGAGACATACAAGCACCTGACCACCTTCTGATCACGTATAAACCATTACATTTAAGTTTACAGCATTTAGCAGTTGCCCTTATCTAAAGGGACTTTCAACAGATGCAAGGCACATTCACTTTCAGGACCTTGGTGAGGGTCCAACATGGCAGCTTAGCAGTGTTGGCAATTGAACTATGGACTAGACATTGATTTTGTGCTCCTACTTGTATTATTCTAGTTGTAGTGTAAGTGAATATCTTCATTAGCAAACAGATAAACATACAAAAGGCTTATATGTACAATAAATGAGATTGTTTAAGAAATGTTACAATTGTGCTGATGTGTTCTGTTAATAGACTGCATTTAAAAAACCCGCAAAAAAAAGCTTAGTTTGTTTGTGTTCCGTTACATCGAATTGTGTAGAACCGTCAGTGGGTGGTTTTAATCTCTCAGGCCGCTGAAAAGCACCTTCATTTATTTCGTGTATTTACTACACAGGACTATCTTTGTTTCACCACCAGGGGGCGCTACTTAAATCCTGGCTAAAATGGTACCTTTTTCAAGCTTTTTTTCAAGCTTCAAGTCTTTATTAAGCTCTGTGTGTCGATCACTATAACCGTTTAGGTAACCACAATTAGATCTAAGCATCTGTCTCTACTGAATCGTCTAAATACCGAAGTAAAATTGTGCTAATAAGCGCTACAGTGTAATACACAGGCAGTAAAGTCTCATAGATCAGTTACCTGACAATATCGGCTTTATTAGAAATCCATTCTTTAGTAGCTGTGAATTGTAAATCAAACAGAACCGATAAAGAGACATAATGTGCTGTTTCAACTGCGCAAACTGCTCTGTGTTGTTTGTCGAGCAAAATTGACGTAATCACTTTGCGCTACTAACTGCATTCAGTGGGGCTCCAGCGGCGCAGCTTATACGCAATGTCAAACGCGTACAATAAGCACAGGGCCAAACATTTACAGATGCAGAACAGAAACAAAAAAATAATAATAAAAGTTATTATAATTGGGTTGCTGTTATAAGTGTAACCACGAACGTACTTCATTTACTTTTTCAATATTTATTACGGTATTGCACATGAGGAGAAATATTAAGTAAATGTATTTAATTATAAAGCACTCTTAAAACAACTACATTGACCAGAGTACTGTACATCAGCCAGCCATTATATATA
>JAVSBU010085825.1:0-13521 GCA_033118015.1 Loricariichthys derbyi
TATATATATAATAGGTATTTAAACAACAGAAGAGTCATTTAAATCAGTAGCTTATGCCTGTAATTCCAGGTTCCATATTATTTTATTAACCTGAACTTATTGCTACTCCTAATAATAATACGTCTGATTGTGATTGCTTCACAACTTACATATCCAAAACCTAATTCTCAACAAGCAGTGGTCAATAGGTCACAAGCACCATTACCAGATTTTTATCTATTTATTTTTAGTCAGGGAGCAAAAACAGGCTCATAACCTCAAAAATGAGCATAAAACCTCATCATCCATCATTGATTCACCAATGTTTATTTTCCAGATAAACCAAATCTCTAGTTAAATATTTAACAATAAAAATAAGCAAACAGTTTATTTTCTTTTAGAAGAGGTTATTGTGTTAGGTCAATCATAGTGCAGACTATAATTTCTTGTTCAAATGGTGATTAAATTGGTCTATGTATATATCAAAGGTATGGTTATAGGCTTCTTAGACTACTTGTTATACTGGTGCACACACAGAATTTAGAGGGGCATACCTGTACCCCTCTGGTTGCCAATCAGTCATAAGAGCACAACTGTGCATAAAAAGTAAGCCTGTGAAACACTAAATAGTTGAAGTGATTTAACACAAAATTGGGTGTTACTCTGCCATAGATGATTCAATTCAATTCAAATGTATTGTCATTACAACGAAACACCTTTAGGCTAGATATCCAGTGTGGTTACAGAAGGACACAGTGCAAAACAAGACAGAGAGCAAGACAAGACATCAGAAGCATGAACAATAGTACAATAAACAGACAATAATACAACAAATATATATTTGTGTGGAGGAGTTACTGTATGGTGCATATAGTCTCTGAGCTGCATGGAGGAGCTCTGAGTAAATACATAGTGGAGTGGACAGTGGTCAGTCTATATGTTGTTCAGGTTGTGGGTGGTGGGACTGGTGTCACTAGTTTAACAGTGCAGGGTGGGAAGCTGTTCTTGAGTCTGGTGGATCTAGCTCTGATGTTCCTGTACCTCCTTTTGGATGACAGGGGTTGGAACAGGAAGTGACTGGGGTGTGTGGGGTCGGAGGAGATGCTGAAAGCCTTCTTCATACATCTCTTTTTGTAGAGGACCTGCATGGGTGTGAGGGCAGCTGCGGTGACATACTGAACAGTTTCCACCACTCTCTGCAGGGCCTTGTGTTAAGCAGCACTGGCACTGTCGTATCACACTGTGATGCAGTTGCACAAAATGCTCTCCACAGTGGACCAGTAGAAGTTGCAGAGCAGCTGTTGAGGCAGGTTGGCTCTCTTCAGCCATAGGAGGAAGTGGATGTGTTATTGTGCTTTCATGGTGATGTGTGATGTGTTCACTCACCAAGTGGGATCCTCAGAAATGTACACTGCTCGCTCTCTCCACTGTTATTCCCCCAGATGCTCAGATTGAGAATCTTTGGGATGTGCTGGAGAAGGCAGTGGGTCCAAATCTCCCATCATCAGTACAAGATCTTGGGGAAAAATTAATGCAACTCTGGACAGAAATAAATGTTGTGACATTGAAGAAGCTTGTGGGAATGATGCTACAGTGAATGTGTGCTGTAATCAAAGATAAAGGCGATCCAACCAAATATTAGAGTGTGACCTTTTTTGGACAGCCTTAGACACACACGTCAGCGGAAATGACGTATCGGAAGAGCTCTTTGAACACCGTTTCTATGGCGGCTTTTTTTTCTCTACAGTGAGTTAAATTGGCGAATGGTTAATTAAGCAGCTATGTGGTGGTCATGCGGGTGCGTATGGTAGATGTCGAAATTTGGCATATAATATATAATATATAAGTAATAATACATATAATAGTATATATAATAATATACATATTAGCTATTGGCTAGCTACCCGGCTAACCTGCTAGCAACTCACAACTAGCCGTGTGTCCGTGTAGCAAAGATTATACTATGGAATTTATCTCTAACTACTAATCGTGTGCGTTTGTAAGTTTTGTTATTCACTTAATGATACCAAGTATTTATATTATACATACTATTATGAGTGCAAAGTAGATGATAATGATTAGCTGAGCTCTATGCTAGTTCAGTTGCTAATCATTTAGTGAGCTAAACGTATGTAGGATGTCGGCCTTCATCATTCTTTGTTTCTGTACTCTGCCTCCTCTCAGATGTAAACTACAATCATAGTGTTATAACCAAAAAGCAGTGCAGATGGAGGGCACACCAGAAGCCTCGAGCCCCAGCAGTCCCTGTCTCAGTCTGGAAGAGAAGGTAGAAAGCTCAGGATCTCTGAATGATGGCTGTTTATTCAATGACAGTGATCTGCCTTTAGATGATGATGGAACCCCTTTTGGATTTCCTTCCCTGGTCATCCCAGAAACACCAAGGTACTCCACACCCTTCATTATATATAATTTTTCTTTAAAACTTGTACAGAAAACAAACTTACAATATAGAGGTATGCATCATTTAACGTTATGTTGGATGTAAACATTGTCCTGACAATATACAATGTACTTGGTAATGGTATTTGGGATACTATAGTGTACTGGTATTGATGAAATATCAACTCAGAACATCTTTATTTCTATGGTGGACGTTCTTCCAATAACCATCTGGCTTGTCCATGTGATCTTTAGCAAACTGCAGATGAGCAGCACTGTTCTTTTTGGAGAGTAGTGGCTTTTTCCTTGTAACCCTTCTATGCACACCATTGTTGTTCAGTGTTCTCATGAACGTTAACATTAGTAAATGTGGGAGAGGCCTTCAGTTGCTTAGAATTTACATTTTATTCATCTTTAAATAAAAAATGGTGATTGGCTCCCATTGACTCAAACACCGGACTAATTCACTTGCAATTTAACTGCTAATCCTAGAGGTTTACATACTTTGCCACTCGCTAATATGTAATATTGGATCATTTTCCACAATAAATAAATGGCCAAGTATAATATTTTATTTCATTTGTTTAACTAGGTTCCCTTTATCTACTTTTAGGACTTTTGTGAAACTCTGATGATGTTTTAGGTCATATTTATGCAGAAGTATAGAAAAATCTAAAGGGTTCACAAACTTTCAAGCACCACTGTATGTTATGTTTGCATGCATAAAGCTTGCCATTTATTGGCCACCCATCAGTGGAGTGATATTCTTTTATTCTGAGAAAGAGAACTAATGTTGAATAATCAGATTGAAAGGTTGGAACTAACTTTGGTATAATTGTTCATACACTACATAAGTGAGTTTATTTTGAAAAACATGATCTATTGAGTACAACAAGGTTCTTGTTCTTCTGCTTTGCAGCCCTCTTGTTTTAAGAAGAAAACTGCATCCTCAAGGAGCTGATAATCACAGTGGGGTAAGTGTGTTTCCTAAAATAAAATGCATACTGTTGGAAAAAGTGAGACGACGCAAAAACAGGTTTTTTTTTTTTTGTTTTGTTTTAGTATTCGTAGGTACTTTGTGTTTAGCATTTTTTATTTTAATGCGTCTTGTATTTTACCTCAGTAAATAAGATTTGGTTCAGGTGGTCACCTAATCAGTACTTCATTATCTCTAATGTGTCAGTGTGGGGATTCATCAGATACAGGAATCTTAATCTTAATCACAGTTGTCTTTGAGACATTTTAGTAAATGCACACACTGTATTGTTCTATGGTATTTCCTTCTAGGCTGTTCTCTGTAATCCACTTAGCAGAAGGTCTGAGAAAGGAGATGTTCCAGGATACCTCCACACAACTCCAAGCTCTCAGAGGACGATAAAACGACGAAGGCTGCAGAACAATGGACTTGATGATCACAAAGCTCAGTTAATAAACGGAGTGGGAGCAGGATTTGTACCTGCATCATCAATCTTAACTTCAGACTTTGTTTGGTTGGAGTCTCCACGTCCCTCTCAGTCCACTTCTACAGCTTCGTCTTCTCATGAAACTTCTGAAAGCTCAGCACTGGGAGCTACTGCTGGACATGCTAGCCTGAGTAAGACCTCCCGTCCTGGTCGTACCACTGAGCCAAAGACACTCAACAGAAGCAAAAAGGTACAGAGACCTAGAAAGAATCGGATTTGCTCCCGATTCTCTAGTTGTTCTTCAACAGCACCTCCACTTCCTGAAGAGGAGGAGATACACTCTCAAGATGCTGGTATGAATCGTTATTTGTTTACAACATATATTTACAAATATCTGCTAGAAATATATTTTAATTATGGTTGTTGTTGATGTATGTTTGCTTTAATGTTTAAGGTTGTTATATTTAAAAGTTAAAGTTTAATACCCCATTCTCATATAGCAGTATTTTGGCCTGGGTTGTCATGGGTCAAAAAACCTCGACATCTATGACAAAAATCAAGACAAAAGGGGCAGAGAGTAGTATGCAAATTATCCTACCGTTAAACCTCGCCAGGTCCCGTATACATTCGAGAGTGTCGTGATTGTACGGCGAATCCCACTCCAAGCTTCGTTAAAAAGTCGACAAAAACTTCCGAAAGACACCGAGAGCTCCCCCGTATGGCGCGTTTTGCTACGTACGACAAATTCGGCCAATAGTCCAAGACAGCAATGCTATAGTATGAGTTCCACCAAAGGCGCACGTTAGCCTGAAGGCAAGCTTGGTGTTGCCACGAAAAGAGAAATGAATATATGCAAATTTAGCCCCGCCCCTAGCCCAGACTGTATGAATTCAGGGCTTTTAATATTAATATAATACATGTTTGTGATATTAATATAATATAATGTAATTATATATATAATATTTAAATAATATCATAATAATTAATTAATATAATCATATATGAGCCCTTCCAACAAAAAAACATATAACAACCATTTCTTCTGTTTCCCTTGTTTTTCTTCGCCCTTTCTGTTAATGTAATGTTCTCTCTTAATGTAGGGGTCCCTGCATGTGTTCATTTCCTTGTGTTCATTTTAAGCTTTCTGTTTTTCCTAGCCGCGCTTAACTGCATGTCCTTTCATTTTTGCCAGCGGAGATAAACAATTTTTCTGCGTAAGCACAATTGAAAGTTTAAATCACAGCCCAAATTAATAGACAAACTGTTGTAGCAATGGCAAATTTTAAATAAAGGACATCAAACAAGGTCATGCATGCCTAAAAAGTGTTTTGTTTTTACAGAAAATGTCACATATGCGGTTTTTCGTTGGAAGGGCTCATATGTTATACATAATAAAGGTCTCAAACGTTTCATATATATTATATGTAAAACAATGTCTCAAACAATGTCTGTATATAACAATAAATCGATAAATAAAGCCGTTCATTTTTGCCAGCGGAGATAAACGCTTTTTCCCTGTGAGCACAATTTAAAGTTTAAATCACAGCCCTAATTATTAACGGATAAACTGTTGTAGATAGCGAATATTAAATAAATGTCTATATATATTAGATTAAATTAAGCAATACCTGTAACATTTGTGAGAATATGTTGTAGTAATCCGTATCTTTTTTTCTTTTTTTTTAACCTGTTGTGTCCAGCCACTTAGCGAACAGAATATAAATCTGAGTGCCATGTTTTGCCAGACTCTTGCTTTGCCAAGTGGAACCTTATTAGCTCGTTACAAGTTCCTCTTGTTACTTAACATTTTGTTTATTTACATATTTATGTAATCAAGCATTATATAATTAAACCGGAACTGACAGGTGGAGACAGAACAGGAAATGAAAAAACAAAAGAAGAAGAAGAATTAAAAAAAGAAAAAAAGGGGGGAAAAAAAGGAAGAAGAAGAGGAGGAAAAAAGGAGAGAGAGAGAAAAAAAAAAGAAAGATCCGTGCAAGAAGCTGCTGCATCCATATCAGTGAACGTCCTGGCAACAACTGCTGCATCTGAAAGACAAAACCAGAACACAAGCACACAAACCAATGCAGCAATGCGATATCAACACCACATATTTATGGGCCACAAATCTGTACAATTTTGCATATTTATGTATGTACGTGTATACATGCATGCATGCTACTGGGTGTGTCTGTATGCCCACGTGTGCGTACATACCCCCACCCGTCTGTTAGTGCGCATATACACGCAAGAGCAGGCACACATATTAATATACCGGTTCACCGTGAGGGGCTCCCATTGAATGCGAAAAGGCGGCAAGAACGCAGTCCCAGTTCTCAAGCCAGGCAACCCACCTCACCCTTGTGATCCCAACTGACCTCAGTCCCGAGCCACACATCTGCACAAGTACACGCTCACTCACTAGGGGTAATTCTATGAGCCAGCCTACACCGGCAAGCCAACATGCTGCAGCCACGGGGCAATGCCAGTCAAACCCGCACGCTATCCTAACGTACCCTCGAGCCAGCCCAGGCCAACCCAAGAGCCACAAGCCAACCCCCCAGGGAGCACAAGCCAGACCAGACCGAAGTAGTAATCCGTATCTGTTGATCAGTCCTGCACACCAGCTTGGAGGAATTGCTCCGGTGTCTCTTATGAACGCAGAGGAGAAACTTGTGTCCGACAATGGAAATGGCATTTATATCCTGAAAATGACACAAATCCTCTTCGAGAGACTACATATCGTCCTGACAGTCTTCGACAAACTATGACAGAGGTTTGCCTGGGTTCGCCGTATTTAAGCCACGCCCTCCCGTAATCACGAAAAAAGCTACGACATGCCCAAGACACTCCGAGTAAACTTGCGTAATCACGCGAAAAGGCCGCGCCACGGCAAAATACGCCTCCTGAGCAAGAAATTCCTCCATATTAATTATGGAAGAGCAGGGAAATGGTTTAATGAACTTACTCAAAAGAAAAGCAGTTATACAAATGACTTCTAATTTGAACATGATTTTCATCTAAATGGCTTTTGTGGTGAACCTTTAAAAAGATAATTAGCAAACCTTTAAAAATTATCCTTATATCCAGTCTGTGGGAGATAGTTCTTCTCAAATAAGTCCTTAAAGCCTTTAGTGAACCAGTAGTTGGAACCCTGAAGTGATGTAAGCCATGTAACAACTAGAGAAACCACTCAAAATCACGTGGTACCTCCTAAGTCTTGTATATGTGTAGTAGAGCCTGGACTTCAACAAGCACGTGGAATCTGGACCAGTCACTATACACTTGTCACTTGGGTACACACATTTTTTTCACTTAGGGTGAATTCGCCGAGAGAAGAAGCTATAAAAGTTCCTATACACAGTGTTCTAAGAACTACAGTTCTTCCTCTGGTGGCAGAGCACCATGAGATGTCGATTATTCACCTGTGGGCATTGGAGGTCTAATACGCTAATACAAAAACCATTTAGAAGGATGCAAAGTATTACCTACGATGTCCCAGAAAATAAAGTTACATCTATAGTTACCTCTAATTTAGGCACAATCGTTGCATAAAAACTTATTTTTCTTTATTTCTCATGTGCAGATGCAGAAAGAAGCGACAGATATATGAATCCTCCTGCATGTCATGTACAGGAGGAGATCGTCATCATAGATGAAGCTGACAACGATGATGATTTAGTCGTGGAGGCTACGGTTCGCTCCATTCAATTGGCTGAAGATGAAGCGTTTGCCAGAAGCCTTCAGGTAGGTGATGTTCTAACTCTAAAATAACTGGACTCAATAAATGAATCCACAGTGCTGGAAAATGCATGGGCAAGTCGGTGAGAGTCAGAGGTTTTTTTTTTTTTCCTGTGTGTCAAAAATGGAGACGAGCCTTTTTAGTAGGGGAGCATTAGATGGCCTAGTCCCCTTTTTTTGCATCACGATGCATCTTGTCACAATGTATCGTTCCACCCTTGTTTTTTAGTCTTTGTATGGTTGAGTATCTGCATGTAAACACTGAATTGCTGGTGTTTGGCTCTGCAGGAGCAGTTTGACAGAGAGGAACAGATCCATCAGCAGCAAAGGAGATTAGAGACGATGTCACATCCTCCCTCACTGGTTAGTTCATACAAGTGTTATCTGTTTACCTCATGGCTTCATAGAGTGTTAGACCGTGACTCACTTTTAAATGCATCTCCACCTTTAGTTGGAATCTTATGTGGGTTTGGGCTGGCTCTCTCCCTGGACCTCCTTGGTGAATTCTTCCCCATTCGGAGAGCTGCACCAAGCCCGTAAGTAAACATTCTGAAAGCATCATGGGTAAATCCAGGCAAAATGTTGTGATTAACCTTCAGTTATTCATCAGATGGGAGTAACACATTATTTTACCCGATCTTACTGTGCGGATTTAACGGAGGGATTACTGTTGATCTTCTTTGAGTCTGAGCGTTAGTGGGTTTGGGAGAAGCTTTACATCATGAGGTGTTTATTTCACATAACAAACCATCTAACCATGTGATTTTAATAATCACATGTGGAGCATGTCACATCTATCATGCAAAGTTTATTTCTATGACTGCACAGTAGATGTTCTGATTTTATAAAAAGTGTCATTACTCGTTATACTGTGATACAACAGAGAGGCAAACACGTCAGTCACGGACGGGCCAGACACGCAACTCTCGCAGGAGAAACGCCGTCGATGTGCCTTTAGCCCTGTTTGATGACAGCCAAGGAAATAACTACGAGGTATTAAATTAAAACACACACACCAATAATGCTGTATCTGTTTATGGTGGGTTTATTTAAAGTTGGTTGAAATGGTATTGGCTGAGCTTTATTTCTTAAAGTAATGATGGACTGTGGGTTTTTTTTTTCCTTAGTCGAGTTGTTCTTACCATAATATGGATTATAATAGAGCTATTCACTGTATAGCAACTCTAGCTCTTCATAACACAACTGATGGGCTCAAACACATTAAGAGGGCAAGAAATTAATGAAATGTAACACTATGTAGATGTTAACACGTTTTCAGCTGTTTCTCTGATGTACTTGTCGTTTGCACACTGTTTTCCTGTTGAGACCGATGATGGTAATGTCTGATCAACAATCAATTTAATGAACCTGTTTCACAGAACATACCTGTATTTTATATGTATTATAAAACATGCAGATGAATATAAAAGTGAACGTTTTTGTTGTATTTCCTGTGCATATTTTAGGCACTGTTAGCTTTTGAGGAGAGTCAGGGAGCAGTGATGGGCCAGAAATCCCTCAGTAAAGGAGAGATTGAACGACTTCCTACCAAAGTTTATGATGCTGCTTATAACGCAGGGAAAACAGAGTGAGTGTTCATATTAGGTTCTGTCATTTAATGAACGTTCTGTATTTTTAGTAATTAATTTAGTTTAATCTGTCTGTTTGCAGCTGTCAGATCTGTTTCTCAGACTACAACAAAGGTGACAAGTTGAGAATTCTTCCATGTTTTCACGACTATCACGTCAAGTGTATCGATCGCTGGTTAAAAGTGAGTAAAAAAAAAAAGAAAAGAAAAGTGATGTTACAAATTTGGCAGTTGTGTAATATGGAGATGTTTCTTATGTTCAGGAGAATGCTAGCTGTCCTATCTGCAGGGTGGACGTGTCCATCTGATGTCTCTGGACCTCTTCTGCTCCTCAAATCTAAAAGCATGACCTGTATGGATCAAACTCTATTTTTTCTAACCTCATACATCTGCCTAAAATAATTTAATTCAGTTTTACCTCAACATGCAATAAGGCCTCCAGGTTTACTGGGAAAAAAAGGTTTTGTTACACTTTTTAAAAATAAATTTGTTTTTCACACTTGTTTCCACATTTTTATATTGTTCCTCCTAAATGTTAATTCTCACAAAATGCTTTTATTACTTCTTAAATTATTCAGTAACATTTTTGCCGTGCCTTATCTTAAGGATTTTCTTTGCACCTTTAGTGGCCCTGTGTCGAATTTGAGCCGTGGACAGAAGTATTAGGACACCTACAAAACCTTGTGATATCCTGTTTAAAATCTATAAGCCATAATATGGAGTCGTAGGGGTGGGCAATTATGGTAAAATTGTTATATCATGTATTGAAAGACATTTTTAAAGATATTGTGATGTGATCCCAGATTCTTAAAATATCAGCACATCCACAGTATAGGGAAACATGGAACGTGGAAACAGTTCTGGGACATGGAAACCGTAACTTACTTAAGAAGTCACTAATTAAACAAATTAAATAATTTTACAAAGAGAAATATTTTTAATACAAAAGAAGGTAATTGTCATATGTCAAAATAAATCAATTCATGCCAAAATAATTATCCATTACATTACATTCCATTCAACATAATTGCGCAAGTTACGTGGCAACCAACCAGTATTCCCAATACTGTGGATGTCCATATATACTATTCCCATACATAAAGTGATTTTAAATTCAAAAATGTGCTTCATCCAATTAAACAGAACTAATTACACTTTTTTATAATGAGACTTTCAGTTGATGATCTCAGCATACAGTCTATCACCATCATTTATCAGTATAACCAATAGGACAAAATATTACCTATCACTTTGGAGCTATTACAGCTTCCACTCATCTGAGGAGGCTTTCTATAAGATTTTGGAGTGTTTGTGAAGCCAGACACTGATGTTAGATGAGAGGGCCTGGAGTTTAGGTCAGGGTTCTGTACAGGCCAGTCCGGTTCTTCTGAACCAGTCTCACCCAGCCATGCTTTTATGGACTTTGCTTTGTGTACTGAATCATGCTGGAACTGAAAAAGATGGATTTGAACCCTCGAAACTTTAGGTCCAGTACCTTAGCCACTAGGCTACCACAGTCCCAGTTTCAACTGCCCTATTTGTAAATCTGATCTCAGTTGGCATGGAAGCACAGCTTCCATGTTAGAGCATCTGAAGAGCAAACACATCAGCCTGCTCACTTTAGCTCACTCCTCTCAATAAGTTAGTCGTGCTAGCTAAGATAGCTGATGCACAACCCTGACCAGGATAAGACAATGAACAAATGAATTTTCCTTTGACACTGCAGCCATGTCCTCATGTGGCTGTGTTCAGAAAGTCCTAATAAACGTACCATCTAACTTTTTGTACGTGGACATCACCCCACATATTTAGGAGGTCTGTAACTTCACTGTCCCACCACTGAAAATCTCCAAATTACATATGAAAGTGGTGAAAGGCCCGAAAATATCAGATCAGCTTTTCCATTCACACAACCTCAAAGCTAATGTCTGTGACACATGAATTGGATTGGGACCACTTTTACCTTCTCTGTAACAGTACCCTTGTGTGATTAATGAAATTCACTATAATCAGAATGTTAACTGCATAATTAATAATTAATTGCATAGAGAAAGTCACATGTAGCCACACTATCCTGATATAAGCATTATTTATATTTACAGCATTTAGCAGACACCTTTATCCAGAGTGACCTATAATTGATACAATGTTACAATCTAAGCAGTTGTGGGTAACAGGTCCTGCTCAAGGTCAGATTTAAACCCTGAACCTTCTGATCGAGTCCACTGCCTTAACCGCTGGGCTACCACAGTCCTACAGCAGCTCTAGTTTTAATTACTAGCAATTATTGGCAAAGTAACATCAGACCTCTTGATGTATTATACAAGAATTTATTCAAAACAAATATTTAAGTAGCTGATAAATATGTATATTAAGGACTTGTGAGGAAAACTGTTAGTAATTTGTGTTTTATTGTTCACTTGTGGTTTCGAGTTGGTACTGCTGTTACTAAAGTGATGTCAAAATGTGACCTGCATTTTTATGCTGATGATCCAAGTGTGTATAGAGGCACAGACTGATGAGGGATTTACAAAAAAATAATTAAAACAAAAACTAGGGCACTCACAATTGATTTGCAAATTCCTTTTATTAACACAATTTTTATTACATTTTATTACAGTCTAGCATAAAAATAGGCAAAATGTACATTCTGTGCCTTATTCTAATTCTTATTATTACAACCTTATTTTTCCTATGTGAAAGGCACAGAATGGTGTTGCACCATCTTAGAAATGGTCCTGAGGAGATGAGTGCACATTTGAGAGAGCAGACGTATGGGAAGCCTCTGTGTGCGTCCTCACTCCAGTCAGTGCTGTAGTGTTCTGACACTTTTAGGCTTCGAGTCTTGTACTAAGCACAGTGGCACATTTACTCTCCACATCACACAAGCAGCTAAGTGGCTCTCAGTAATTCGCTCTGAGCCGTCGATTTTCCTCCTTCAGTTTCTCGATCTCTTCCACCAGAGTCTCGTTTATTGAATATTGCTCAATAAGCCCATGGATCTCATTCTGCAAAAGAAAAAATGCCATGTGTTTATTGGTTATTGAAACAAGAATTGGGTTTGCATGTCTATCTTGACCTTCAAGATCATCAAGTCAAGTCAAGTCAAATTTATTTATATAGCACAATTCCTACACAAGGTAACTCAAAGTGCTTTACAGTAGGAAATAACAGGAATACATGAGGTAAGGGGGAGGAGAAAAAAACCATCCCCAGACTATATTCATTAATGAATACAGTTTGGGAACTGAAATACATCATAAATCTACACTCATGTAACTTTTAGGTACACACTTGTTTCTACACAATATTATTAGTTCCATTTACCATATAGAGGCAGTTCTACAATTACAGCCCACAGTTAATCTGCTTCTCTACATACTTTATTAATCCCATTTGTTCTGTTCTCCAGTGTTCTGGACCCCCCTACAGATCAGGTTCTATTAGAGTGGTGAATCATTCTGAGCAATGCACTGACACTGCTGTGGTGGTCATGTTTTCAGATCAGACACAGCAGTGCTGCTGGAGTTTGAAACTCCAATATAGTCCACCAAACAAAACAGCATCCTGTGAGCACTGATGAAGGAGTAGAGGATGACTAAAAACGAGCGAAACACGAGCTACTGTCTCTGATTTTACATCTACAAGGTGGAGCAATAAGTTGAATGTCTCTAATAAAGTGGACAACAAGTGAACAGTGTTTAAATACTCCAGCAGCACTGCTGTGTCTGATAAACTCATACCAGCTCAACACACTCAGAATCATCTTGGAGCTGCCCTTGGTATCATAACAGAAGACAGAGTCTCTAAAGGGTGCGTGAATTTATTCAGTGTTAACGTAAATGATCATGATGAGCACCGTAAAAAATAAAACGAACAAATAAAACAGCTATAGTTTGACATAAGTCCAAAATATCTTACAAGCTATAATTAGGACCAAACACACAAAAACCCAATCAAAGAAAATACACATTAATCATTAATTCATTAGTAAAACAGATTCAAATAATACTTGCGTTGTTGAGTGTGTTACATTAAGCATAAAACAACACAAAATACACATATAGCATAACTTTGGGAACTTGACTGATTCTTTTGATTTAATAAGTATAATTCCACCCTAATAGCACCTGATCTGATCTGTGGTGGTCCTGACCATTAGAGAACAGAGTAAAGAGGACTAACAGTCTGGAGAGAAATAGATGGACTAAAATATCGTAAGTGAAACCGAGTAAAGAAATAAGGAGATATTACTGTTTTCTTTCGGCTTTTCCCTTTTCAGGGGTCTCCACAGCGAGTCATCCTCCTCCATCCCACCCCGTCCTACACATCTTCCGTCCCCACACCAACCACCTCCATATCCTCTCCAACTGCATCCATACATCCCCTCCCTGGCCCTCCTCCCCGTCC
>JAVSBU010085932.1:0-13517 GCA_033118015.1 Loricariichthys derbyi
AAAATACCATGATAAATATTTTACATTAATATTTTTTGAAAATCCGCAAAACAGCGAGTCCGTGATAAACTAACCGCGAAGTAGCGAGGGAACACTGCATACCCAGAACTTTTACAAAAGATAAGGAGTCACGTACCTGTCGCTCGGTAAAGTGGTACTGGCAGAGGTTCTTCCATAGCAGACGGTCCTCAGTTAATAAGCTTAGATCGGGAGACACTTGGCCCAGACTGAGCAGGTCTCGTCCATCCGAGAGCCGATTCATGATATTAAGCTGGAGACTGCTTGGCAGGTCCAGAAGTGACATCCCAGTGTTCTTGGGCTACAATTGCGAGAAAGGACATGTCACAACTAAACATTCCACCCAAATGCAATGATGGATCGTAGATATCTTGATCTGCTGCCCTATATACTTGGTCAATACTATAAATTACTGTATAAAAGTCTTAGGTTACCATTAAATGTGTTTAAGCAATGATATAATGACCAAATGTAACTTCTTGTCAATGAGATACATTTAAACTAATTCAATCACTCCATAATATTCTTTTCCACCAATCTTCATTCCAATCTTTGAGCTTTAGCACATCTTATCCTTTTCACCCTGTTCTCCTTCGGAAAAAGTAGTTTTAGATGCTACCCTGAAAAAAAAAAAAGAAAAAAAAAAAAAGACCATTCCTGATCAAGTTCTTCCAAGTGAAGACCCAACTTGGCATCCCAATGAAGCTGCCAGATGTTGCTACTCCTCAACTGTAAGGGGAGCTTAAACTAAATATTTGCCACTGTAGCTTGCAGATGCAGCTTTTCTGTTGTATTCTAATAAAGAGACTGACATAAATATACCACTGCTATAACATTGGTACATTTAATCTAATGGTGGACTGTACATAGCACAGTATTGAATATAAAACTTGAAGCGCTGATGCTCTACTCACTCTGCAAATCTGAATGTTATCCAGCTGCTGTTGCCACTGCAGGATGTTTTCCATCCGGTGCACCCAGATGTTGATGTTTCCCACCAAGACTGATTTGCCCATGTCCTGCACCAGACCACACAGGGAGACGTACAGTATCTGCAGCAGCTCTTTGATGGGCCTTACATTTTGCTGATCCTCCAGAACTGAAACAGAGCAGAAGCAAGACCTGTTCAATCCAACTAGTTTTTGGAGTGCCACTCAGATTATCCTGTATATGCAGAACACTGACCAACAAATCATATACAGTACTGTGCAGAAGCCCACTATTAGATGCTAACAATCATATGGAATTACATCTTAGTCTTTATTGGAATACAGAAAATAGTATATTTATATACATTATTTTAAAAATCCTACTTCTGTAGGCTACATTGGCAAGTAATTAGTGAGACACCCCCCCCACGCTAGAGAAACAGCAGCTTCTGGAATCCATCAGGATGCCAAGTTGACAATTCTACCATCTGAAGACGTTTGATCAGGAATGGTCTTTTTGGAGACAGTCAAGAAACCATTTTTTTTCAGAAGGGGAACAGGGTGAAAAGACTAACATGCTAAAGCTCACAAAAACTGAAGAAACTTATGGAGTTACGGATCAAAGTTTGATTATTGGGGTCCAGTCATTGATAACACTACATATGGACATTCAATTTGTTGTTTTAGCAATGGTATAATGCTGGCCTAAGACTTTTGCACAGTACTGTATTTAACAGACATGGTGTCATTAAAATATTAAACTCATTTTTCTGTGCCCATAAAAAAAGCCTCTTAATATAATCGTGCCTGAGCGTGATCGACATGTTAGTGCTCAACACTCTTTTGTTTATCTTGGGGACTGCTTGGTTTACAATACTCGCAAGCTCTCTGCTTGCTCTCAGAAGCTTGTCATATTTTCCACTGCAGGTAGTTACGAAACATCATCAGCTCTGCTGTTCCTACTGAACAATTGACAACAGTGTGAATATGTTGATATTATGTCAGATGTTCATGTCACCTCTCACTGGCAAGTAAACCTTGGCAGTAACAGAGCCAGCAATGCTAAAAGGGCAAAGAGGTCAGATGATGGGATCTGATGTTATTAGAGTTTCCAAGCGTGTAGTTCTTCACGTATAGGAACCCTCACCTTTCTGCACAACTCGTTCCAGAATGTTCATGTAGTTCTTCTGTGCCACTCCGCTCAGCGAGGGTAGCTGTGACTTGGCAATCAACTCCAGCAGCTGAAAAGCAAGGCATAAATTTGAGCACTCGGAGACGTGCTGTTCCAACAATGCTTGCACACAAAGTACTGCAAGTACTAGCAACAACAATCACTAATCCAACAGCCAAGCAATGCTCTGTTCCTCACGCTCTGTTTTATGTCTCATAAACCCGCTGCTTGTTTTGTACTCAAGACATTACTCATTAAGGTCAAAAGTGGGAAAAACTCTTTCTACATAACATAAGCTTGTGTGCCTGAATTCAAACTTGTGGATGTTCTAGCACATCATGGATAGTATTAATAGTCAAAACAGTGGGAAGGGATTTTGTTTCCATTGGGTCAGAGTACAAAACAAGTAGTCTAGTATGTCTGGCATCCCAGAACTTCAGTGTACTGGAACAGCACGAAGCCGTTGACCTGGAATCACGAATATCACGAGAAGTGCTGAACTCACAGCTGATAACTCAGTTTGGTTTAAGATGCTTTCTTTTCCCCCCCTCTACAAATTAGCTCCAAGTTGAATCTATGTGCCATTCATTTTTGTGTACTCTTTCACATTTAATAAAGAACGCTTACTATAAACTGTATTCTGGTGAAATAAATCTCAAATCTTCATAAATCTCTTGAAATCTTGAATTAGCTCCTCTCCACCACCAGTGCTTCACCCAAGCTTGAATAATACCGCTCCATCACAGCCGGTGGCTTCAGGCACTGTCAATTGTGTATGCATGACCAAATGCACGGACTAGAACACAGGTCCCCCTTGGGGACGGCCTAGCAAAAAATTCTGGAGCTCTAAGTTCCAATATTCTCATAATTCTATATCGTTCGTGTTCTTTAGGTGTGTATGGTATCTCTCATTGCCCTCTAAGGTATATGACCCAAGTTACCATGCAATTAGTGTTCCCTCACTTATCATGGGAGTTCCGTTCTAGACCCACCCGCAATAAGTGAATTTCCATGAAGTAGCGACGCTATTCTTATTGTAGTAGTTATACAGTAAGTACATCATTTTAAGTCTTTAACTCTTCCCACACTCTTATACATAACCCTTTAACATTCACTTAACTTTTCCCATACTGTACATGTACCTTTTAAAAAAATGTCTACTTAAATGTTATTAAAATGTTTTAAACTCTTAAACATAGATACGTAATTTAAAAAATTTGATATGAGCACTTACCATTGAATATACGTCCTACATCTAGAATGATAATGAAATAGCTTACTGAGAAGCTTGCCAACAAAGACGGCCACTGCCGAACGACCCTTTTAAAATAAAAGACTTCACCTTTACTTAAATGTATAGACTGGTGTGAAGTCTATATATTTAGGTAAAGGCGGAGTCTTTTATTTTGAAGTCCCTCATGTAAGTGAAATTAACCACAATAAGAAAATATTTACGTCAATATTAAATATAGATAACTTCAATATCAATTTAGGTAATTAACCCAAATAAATAAACATTTTAGGAGGTTATTTACCCTGTATAATACATACTACACATGTGCAAAAATACTTTAAACGGAGTACTGAAAAACTCAGTGAAACAACAAAAATACCACAATAAATATTTTACATTAATATTTTTTGAAATTCCACAAAACAGCGAGTCCACAATAAACGAACCGCAAAGTAGTGAGGGAACACTGTACATAATATTCACACACCATTTCTTTTTAGGGTCATGCATTTGAAGATGCTAGCACCAGGATTGTCTGTGATGTGGTGAAATCAAGGGTCAGTTTATAGGCACTTAATCCAATAATTGCAGAAAAGCAGATTTTGTCAGTAATCCAATTAACAAGTAAACATGAATTCAGTACTCAGATAATAAGAAATTTTTTTACATGTTTAAATAACTGAGGCAATAAATGAAGTTCTAATCTGCAACCAGCCAGTAAGCTCACAGAAGGATATGAAGTACACTTTAATTATTTAACATTGAAATTCTAATTTCCTCGAGCATAAACTGCATTTAGTAGCCGAGTCCCATTTCAAGAGCTGCATTCATGGTTGCATTTGAAGACTGACTGTCATAATGGCAGGAATAGGCCGCCCCATTTCAAAGCCTCCCGAAATGCCATAAAAGTGTAATGGAACAAATAGGCATTTTGCTGGTGCTGCGTTTAATTCCAGGGTTGTCAACGCCCATGAGTAAAATATACACCAAAAGCCCAAAAGTAAAATCTCCTGGACTAAAACAAAATGGCAACGGTGTTTGATTCCAGCAGCCATGCAGATTCAGAAAACCCATTGAAATCAGAATAAGGATATACATATCTTGAGAAATCTGATTACAGAGTTAAAATCCAGCTCTCTTTATCAAACTCATCTAATGTCTAGATCAGAGAATCCATTTTACATGACCACATGAATAAACGCTGACAGTTGGATTATGATCGGAATATTAAGTGCATGTAAACTCACAATGCCATGTATTGCTACTGCTGACTAGTAGGTAAGTAAAAGTAAACTGTTAAACTTAGCCTGTTGATCACACAGAATCATGTAGCCAAATAAAGGCAGGCTGTTCAGTTCTCCATCCCCTTGAATCCTTGCAAGAACTGGGTCAAGATCTACAACTTCACCACCCTTTGTTATTCCTTTGCATTTTCTCTTGAGCCCCATTTACATCATTAGACTCTTGGTTGCTCTTTAGACACAATATGACCTGATGATATGATGAATGGTTTGCTCACAGCAAGAACTGAAAAACTACAAAAAAATACTCATCAACCCAAGCTTGTCCAGTGAACCACAAAGGTTGCCTACGTGTTAATGAAGGAGTGATGACAAGCGTGTGCCCTCCTGTTGTCTCATGACCAGTTTCCATTACTACTTTCAATCCCTGTAACTGAACGCCACGAACCACCAGCTGACGTTCACATTGTGACAGTAAATGTCAACACTAGAAACTAGCCTGAAAAACTACTGTTACTTTATCATTTCTACTTAAAACTACAATACTCTACACAAACATCTACAAAGCCATTTCATTTATGAATTTAGCCAGTTTGTCCAAATCTCACAATTCCAGTGTCCTTAAGGAAAGCCCAAGTCTCATGGCCAACTAAAGATTGTAATGGCCCTCTAATGGAGAGACAAAGAGGGAGGGGATGGAAAGAGAGGAGAGTCACTTGATTTTCCTTTCATCTTTCGTAAGCTGCTGCTATAATTTCTAAACACAGCTGAACCCTGCCTCATACCCCCTCCCGCACCCTACTGTACACACACTCACACACAATGGTCAGAGCTTTGACCTTTACTTTGAGCATTAGGGCAAATGAATGAACTCGCCTCGAGTTCACATTAATAATCCAACCACTATCAGATATCAGAATCTGATTAGTGTTGTTCAAATGCTCATGTAAACAGCATGCACTGATGGTTGAAATCAGAATAAGGTCTTTATCAGATTCCTCTCCGGTAATTGCTTTATTCACTACACGTTTCCACAGCAGTGCACAAAGAAAAAGCTTAGTCTGCTGTTCTATCAGTTTGCAGTAAGGGTTCGGATAACAGTCCTATAAATCAGTTATCCTGGTTTTTCCATTGTGAAGCCTACTTTCAATGAATTCAGCATAATACAATCGGTACAGGAGACCTCCAGATTGGACTCCATGGATTGTGCAGGGCTTCACCTCTCTAATAAGCAGTGTAACAATCATGCATACCATCACATCCATCTCAAGTGTTTCTTCCAACAGTATAAATTAACCATTAAATACAAAATGAAAGTGGAGTGTATAAGTTCTACCTCCATTTCCTTAATGTGTTAGAGTGGTCTAGTGATTAGAGTACCCCATACTACCCTGGCTAAAAGTATAGAACCATTTACATTTATTTAGCAGACACCCTTATCCAGAGTGACTTACAATTTATACTTTTACAATCCAAGTAATTGTGGGTTAAGGGTCTTGCTCAAGGACCAAACAGTGGATCCTTCTGGTCCATAGACAGCTACCTTGACCACTACCACAGTCCAACCACATCACCAGAATCACCACAGATGTTGGATGTTAATCTAGTTTAACTTAAATATTGCTTTAACTTTTCTAACTTGACATTGTCCTATTTTGTCCTATTCTGTCTTATCTCTATTTTCCTTTTATATTCTTCCCATTTGTTTAAATTCAGACAAAATTTTAGACTCCGAAAACCTGACTGGAAACAATTAACGTCTCTCACCACACTTTAAAGGTCCCCTCTAGTGGTCATATCTACTTAAGCTGAATGGATATAGTCGAGTAAATAGTTTTGAATGCCACTGAACATTTAGCTGATTCGTTTTAGTTTAACCTGTTAAAATTCGGTAAATAACGCTCATAATAGAGCTCTCACAGAGCTTACAGAATACAGGCTAAGATGAACGCACGACGTGACGTCATCGACCGGTGATTAAAGCTTCAGACTGTAGCGATCCTGGGTAAATAAGGACGCTGGTTTGGTCGCGAATAAAGAGGACTAATCTTGTATGGGCAACACAAGTTGGTAAAAAAATCGTAATCTGACCTATTTCGCATGGAAAATCAGACCCATCGCGAACGCTATGTCACGGGCGGGTTTTCCGATCTGATCAGCCTGTCTCAGCACGACTTCAGTAAGTTTTCTATTTTATAGCACTAAATAGCTTAAAATTGAGTAGTTAAAGCACGATTTCATTTAATTAACCCAATCAGATCAGTAAATGATAAACCGTTAGGATCACTTGAGGGGACCTTTAATGTTGGATTTCCTTCTTAAAGGAACGAATCCCTTATATTCTTTCAGTGACAACTATATTGTTGGAGCATGTTTTTTTTTTTCCCAATTAGCCATGTCCAAAAGCTCTATAAGCTTTCAGTCTCAGATCTGTAAACACTCCCTTTAACTGTAGTCTAATCTGCATATTTAGACTTGTAATTTGCATTTCTAAACCAAACACTGGTACACGATTTCACATTTTTCTCTCTACTTGATCTGGCTGCCATTAATTGAAATACAGGTAAGCACTGTTTAATGCCCAGTAAACAACGTTTAATCCAGAAAACAACCCTTCGCTTTAACGACCAAGGTCTTCATTACACCTAATCAGGACAGGAAATCTTTTAACTCCAGATATTGAGTTAATACAGTGGATTTAAAATCAATTAATTAATAAAAAATTAGCATGTATATTTTTACTGCCATAAATGTCTTAAACATTTTTATTTAACGTATTTTCATTAACACTGATTTACTTTGCATTAACTATATTGATAGGTAGGAACTACAGCCCATGTTTCGCACAAACACTTTTAAGCCACGTACGAGCAGAAATGCGAGTTGGGAAAGTGTGTGCTTAACACAAGTGATGTGCCGACTTCACCTACATATACCTAGAAATGCCGAGCACCGCCCATTTGACTGCTGTACTTTCTACCAGTAGAGTCGCGTTGCATTTACCAACTTCTGGTGTTTGAAAGGTTATAGTGAATTGCCTGTTCTGGAAATGAGAGTTTCTTCATTCCCTCTTGGTTGTGTGCAGCAAGTAAGGTGTTTATTTATGTGTATATTCCATCGTGTGCGTTTATATTTAAATTCTAAGGCGATGTGTCCGAATTAATAACTAGTTAGACACTACCCGACACTAACAAATCTTATTACAAAGATTATTATTAGTATTAGTATTTCAGTGCATGTAAACCTGCTGATTGCAGTTTTGCCCAAATCTGTTTTATACCAGTTATTAAATTATTCTGTACATGCACCCATACTAATTAACACGGCTGCTTTTTGAGCTTCAGCATTTCTAAGCTTTAGTACCTTCTGCCTTGGTTGGGTTTTGAAAGTCACCCAGTTGTGTAGAATGACAATGACAAGTACACACACTAAAGAGCATGTGCTCCTCAGTGATAGAGGTCCTTAAGTCTAGAGTGGAGCGATAAGGGTGAAAACAGAAGCGCATGCCAAGGCTTTTGCTTGCTGCTAAACTTCTGTACTCAAAGCTTCAGCGGTATGGTAAGGTTTGAGCACTCGTCGTTTAATTACAGATAGTCCCTGTTTTATGAAGGGTGCATGTTCCAATATATTCATCATAAGTTTAAACTCATCGGTTTACGATGCTTTGATTAGTGCTAATGATTAATGACTTTGGATTCGCTATGATATGTACAGTATATATTACACTCCTCAGTTCACAATAGTTTTAAAGTATGATGGATTTTTTGTATCCCCATCCTAAATCAGGCAGAACCTGTACTATACAACTTCATCAATGCACATCATGCCATATACAGTTTGGTTTGGATTTTCTTGAGGTTTGGAACAGATTAATTTAATTTACATTATTTCTTATGGGGAAAACTTAGCTTCTTGACAGGTCATATCTCCACTGTAGATATGACATAACAGTTTAATCATCTTGCATGGTGCTTTCATATTCTGTACATCACTCTTGGCCAAACTGCTCTGATTCAGAGTGTCTTGTGTCCTGTATAATTTAGGAATAAACCAATGCTCCTGGCTGTAGCATCAGGGAAACAAGACTCACCCTCACAACGTAGTTAAATCGTCTGGTGTCCTTGATGGCACTGCAGAAGTCAAGACGATTAAAAGCTTCTCCCAGAGTACAGTAACCATGGCGCTGTATGACACAGGAGTTAGGAATGAGTCGGCTCCTCCTCTCTTACAATAATACAACAACATGCAAAATCAGAGCTATTGTTGGGTGGAACTGGTTAGGCTGGACCACTTTACTGTACTTACCTCTTTCGTGCTGCCTTTGTGCACATAAATCCATTTGTCTTTATGGAAATCTAGAGAGAAAATCCAATTACACAACCTTCCAAAAAATAGACTGATGCTTCCTAATAAAGGATGTCAATACTGCACTTACAAGGAATCTTTGAGTTGTTGTTCAGCAAGTCCTTCTTCCGCTTTTTCGCAGCCACGTCATAATTGATGGAGAGGAGCAAGTTTTCCTTGTAATTATCCTCCTCGTTGCTATGGCTGGAAGTTGAAAATTGAATGCAGCTCAGCATAATCATATGGGTTACCATTTCTGTCTCTTTTTACCAATCTTCTTGCTAGAATCAGCAGGTCTCTATCAGTACAGTATAGTTCTCCTATAGTATTTTTCCCCCAACCTTGCTGCAATTATGGTTTTTCAATTTGTATTTTGAGCTCCCCTTTTACTTAATTGACATTAGTTTTATTTAACAGATTTGTAAATTTGTTCAGTACATAATTCTTGTCAATTTAGTCCTGAACTCTTATTAAAAGCTATTTTTGTGGCTAATCTATACAAAGCTGTGTATGAATTCACACTGCATCATGTACGGCATCACTGGAAAACACGACAAAGCATCATCGAGTACTTTTGTTTGGCTAAATACAAGACCTCAGAATGCTTGGTATTTATTTCTTTAACTTTGTGCACACTACACCAAGTGAAAAACAAGCACTGAAATAAATATTGCATAGTTTTACATAATGCATTTGTAATCTTAGAATAGCCTCAAATCCTGCAACCCATGTCTCCTCCCTGCCTACTGGTACAGCCTGAGTGGACCAATTAAACTGGGGATGGGAGATCATCATCAGCTTATTTTATTAATAAGTACCTTTTACACATAGTAAGCCAGCCTTTTTATAGCTGCTGAACCCTCTATCAGACTTATTATGGAAAACAGAATGATGTAACAGCGTTGTGATCATGGAGGCACATCCCCCCCCCCACTTCCTTCATTTCACAACCCAAAAACAGCATGTGCACTAAGCTGCTCGTATTTTAATCAGTTAAACCTCCTGATCAAAATCGTTCACAAAGGCATTAGGGAAGTGCAAAATAACAACAAAAAGGCAAAAGTCCAGTTCAGAGGAATAATGCATCCAAGTCTTTGAAGAAGCCAGTTTCCTATCGTCATTGCTGAATCAGTCTACATGCAGGGATATATATGTGAACATCCAAATCTGTTGTAGTCATAGATAGTGGAGCCATATCTTTTTCAATATTTCACCTCTCTTCAGTTACAAGTGGGAAATTGTGTTACAGCTCCCAAACTTACTACCATGGAGCCTCTGTAGCATCTCAACAATCAAATATCAATTTTCTTCAAGTCCTATTCTCCTTATACTGATATGGGTTAAATGGTCTTTCTGCCCTTCTGTTGGTCCATCCGTCGTCTTTCAGTCTCATGGTTTGTCAGTAACTGTGGTGACTTAATGGTTACTGTACAATACTGGACTATTCACTAGGAAGGTCCAGGGATCAAATTCCACCTCTGCCAAGCAACCACTGTTATGTCCTTAAACACAGACCTTAACTTGCAATTGCTTGGATTGTAAGAGCATCTGTTTTAAGTCATTCAGGAAATGCAATGGCCCTGTATAAATGAACCACTATTAATAGACCAGTTATTGCTATTAATTGGATGAGTGACAATAATATAGCGATTATCCAAGCCAGACTAAACCTATCCCACGATTAAATTCATGAGGCTGCAACTTCCTCAGTTTCTTTTGCTACCAATAGGAGAGTCGACTCTTTTTGGGATGGACTCCCAAATAGTTGGACGAACTGAACCGTACAAGCAGGAGGATCATATCCCTGCTGCATCTTATAACTGGTAAAAACATATACATTTATGTCATTTAGCAGACAGCCTTATCCAGAGCAACTTACAATCAGTGATGGTATATTTACCTTGAAAAAGTAACTGACTTTATTTTAAAAGTAACCAAGTTAGATTACAAGTTACTTTTTTAGTTACATTCAGCAGCTGTTGACAACAGCCCCCACCGCCTCAACATAAAATGATAGCCAATACTCCTTTTTCTTGGAAGTGCATTTTTAACAGTAATGTCAACAACACTTCTCCTGATATTAAAAGCTGAATTTAAAAAACTATTTCCTGGAAAAGCTTTTCTCTTGAATTCATTAACACAAGTGTGTTTTTATAAAGACAGACTTTCTTGACTTCACTTAACATAAATACTTGTTTTTATAAAATATAAAATAGAGTCTTTAATGATCTGACATATTTAACTGTTATGGTAAAACTGAACATTGAACCTGTTGTTCAAAGCCTTAGAGCAGAAAGCAATGGTTTTATAAAACAAAACCCTGGTGTATACGGTGGTGTATAACACCATATGTAGGCTGACATCATGACTACTTTTGTTACTTGGGCCTAATCTTATGTTGTAATCTTAATGCAGAAAACATGACTTAATTGTCTCATAGGCCAGACATCTCTCCCTGAGATGCAAGAAGAAAGCAAAAATATATCTTACTAAGGAAAATGAGGAAAAATAGTAACGCACTATTTTGCGTTACTTGGATACTTGTGGTAGCCTAGTGGTTAAGGACCAGAAGGTTCAGGGTTCAAATCCCAACTCTGTTGGGTCCTTGAGCAAGTTCCTTAAACCCACAAGACTGAATCAATTGCAAGTCAATCTGGATAAGGGTGTCTGTTAAATAATGTAAATGTAACTTTAATCTGATTATTGGATTAGAAAGAGTTAGTTACTGAAAAAAATAGTGAGATTAGAGTAACGTGTTACTGACATCACTGCTTACAATTGATACATTCTTACATCCAAGCAATTGTAGGTTAAGGATCTTGTTCAAGGACCTGACCTTCTGGTCCATAGTCCAGCACCTTGAGCGCTATAGGCTACCACAGTCCTGGTAGGGATACCCAGTGATGGTATCCTGGCTATGGAACAAATAAAGTGGCCAAACAGATGGGCATGAATCTCATCACCGAGTATATTAATAGAAGGACGATTAGCAGTCGGTCAAATTCATACTGGCAGCTATTTGTCCCGCTCTGAGATGAACCCGAGCTCGAGCAGATGGCTAAGCTTGTTCTCACTTCCTAATGCTAATGTTTGTTTTGGTGGTTAATTATTAGGAACAGTTCGGCCCAAACAAAGTGCGTCAGTGGAAACGATGCCAGTCTGCTTTCCAGTGAGGTTAAACTTAGCTGTTAAACTCCAGCTCCAGCCATGTCTAAGCTAAAGAGATATGAGGTGAGATAAATAAGCGAATATGCATCATGGACACTGACCTCTTCAGCTCGGACACAACATTGTTATTGCTCTCGTTTTCTTCTCTCGTCGTTTTTTTCCACCCGTCCTCGGTTTTAACCCAGCTCTGGCCCGGTGAGCGCCAGTCCCGTCCAAGAAACGGCATGTTTCAACTAAAAAAACCACTTATTTAACCGTAAGAAATGAGTCTGCTTTCTTAACGCTCCGCTGATTTTGTTTTCAAAATATGTTCCTCTAGTTGAGACCGCGCAGCTCTCTTTATATAGCGTCAGCCTCAGCTTCCGGAAGTTGTTCTGACCCCGCCCCCTCGAGCACGTGGCTTTGTTTATCATCTTCAATATTGCAAAACGTGGATGGAAACAGCATCGGATCACCTGCTGCTCCCGCTTTTTCTGTCCGTATGAAATTTCAGAAGCATCAGCATTTTCAGAAGCAGTTATTACGATATGCATTGAACAGCCTCACACGAAATGTACCGGAACAAGCCAGCTCCATTAAATTAATAGTTAAGCATGGTTCATTTGATTACATAAAACAAATCTCCCCTCTACCAACTATTGTGGATTCATTTACAGCAGATCCTCGGTGGTCCTGGCTTTACTTGGACTATTGAATATCTGTACTAGTATGAGATTTAATAATAATTCATTTTATTTATAGTGATAGTGCGATTTACATTTTAAACATTGTTTAAAAACTTTCTCAGTTTACTTTTTTGTGAATAGTGGACGAGGGTCAAACAGACAGGTTATACATTAGGTTGTTATATCTGCCTTATCAAGGGACTGAGTACTTAAAATTATCAGAGGCTTTATGTGAAGTGCATGACTCTTTGAATCAAACAAACTGCCCTTCTTTTTTAACAGTGCAGGACTGATCAATTTAAGGAGGTGTTTAATCAGGTGTATGTTAAGACGTCTTTAAAGGGAACAAAGCGACTCATGTTCAAAAACACAGTTAATGTTGTCACTATGTAGAGTAAATCACATTCTGCTTTGGCACTTCATGACTATTCACAAAGCATTATTTAGTGTCACATCCATAACTTTACTGAAAGCATAATAAGTTGTTTGATTTCAGAGGATAAATAAAAATCTAAATACAGGCAGATTTGGGTAATAATAATATATAATTTAGGGATTACAAGCACTTCAGTTATTAATTAACAGGAAAATCCCAGAGTCATGAGTCAGTGAGTAATCAGATTGCAGTATGGTGACTTACTTAGAAGATCTAGAAACGACTTCACTTTGTTTAAACCATCTAATAACTGCCTTTTAGTAATCTGATAATGTTAAAATGTCAATGTATTGATGTATGATTAATAAGAC
>JAVSBU010086136.1:0-21336 GCA_033118015.1 Loricariichthys derbyi
AACTGAAATGGCTGTTGCAAACACCCAAATATTTAGAACTAAAAATGATTAAGATTAATAGGGGTGTCCAAACTTTTGCATATGACTGTATGCTAACGTAAAACAGAAATATGCAATTTGTAATGTGTAATATGTAATTAAGAACCTAATCTCTGATGTGTGGCGAAGGAATGGCGGCCGTATTGGATGATGCAGACAATGCGAAGATGTGTACATGACGGAAAAAGAATGTATGAACGTATGAAGTACGAAAACGCCGAACACATCGTGAATAACACGTTTTGGCACTGTGACAGCACCTTAATTGAGATTTAAAGTGCTTGCACCAGGGCTAAGTGGTGGCAACTTGGCAAAACTTTGAATTTAACCCTCAACCTTCTGACCAATAGTCCAGTACCATACCCAGTAGTGGCAGTCTTTTCAACATTTTCCAAGAAGAATTTTGAAGAACATGCAGTAATCCAAAGAGCAGGTTTCTGTTGGCTTGTGTCAGTAAACAATAATTTCAGTAGTAACAGAAATTGAAGAACTGCATAATAAAAATGTGTTTAATTGAAACCCAATGTCATGCAGGAGCACTCCTAATCTGCTTGCCCTGGGTCCTAAGACCCAGAGGAACTCAGAAGGTGGAAGGCCCTGGTCAGGACGAACACAGATATAATCAAACAGAGAGGAGAGCAACTCCACCATGAACTGGGATTCTGCAGAGGAAGGTTGGTCATCAGACACAAAAATTGAATCTAACTCAACCTGAGACTGGCATCAATCAACAGGGAGTCAGTACCTGTCAACATAGGCTTGGACCTAGCCCTTAAGAGAGAGAATGCCTCACATCCAAGGGAACCACAACACACTTCTCATGCCCCTCATGGACCAGTTAACCAACCTGTTGTTTGGCTGAGTGTAATAGTGGGGTTTCAGCCCTCTAAATCCTGGGGTTGTGCATGCTGCATCCTTGCCTTAGACTAAAGGCAGAGCTGGGGGTTCATTGCCATAGAGTATTATGGTAAGCTGGGATGCTGAGTAGCTGTCGTCTTGATAGTTTTGTTGGTTGTTGAGGAGGTGGTTGCTGTCTCATGTGTTCCCTTTTAGCAGTGTTACTTTCTGGCTCTTCCCTTTCTAGTTGTGCTGTTATAGTTACTGTTCTCATGTTACATTTGGCACAAACATGTTTTTTATATATTTTGTTTTCTCTCTAAGATGTTCCAGCACCAGGTTTTCTATTCTTTTATTCTTGTTTGTTACCCCCTTTTCCCTGTCCAGGGTCAAAGGGTTCCTCTACCTGTCCTTAAAGAACAAAGGCAGCATGCATGTGTCCTGGATGGGATTCCTTTTTTGACTGAAACCACTGGACTCTAATTTCACCTTGAAACAAACTACTGGTTTTCCTGAGTTGGAAAGAGTACCCAAACGCAGACAGCTTTAAGAACAAGGTAGATTTATTCAACTCATGGTGTGCGTGTGGAAAAATTGTCTTTGAGCCACCCACATAAATCGGCCTGAAACATGGCATGCAGAGCCTCCTCGTTCCACCTGGCCCCACAACCAGGATATGGAAGTCGATGAAATACTCAACGACTGGTTGGGAACCCTGGGCGAGTTCGAGGAGTCGGGGAGCGGGATGCCAAGCACCCCTCGGGTGGCGGAAGGTGTTACGGATGACCTGAACAAAGGCTGCTTCTGTCACGCATTCTGCGGCACCAGCCTCCCATAGGGCCATGGCCCAGCTGGAAAAGGGCACAAACTGTGCCAAGTAAATGTCTTCCACACCATTACACCACCACTAGCACCCTATTCATACAAGGCAGGCCGGATCCATGGTTTCATGATTTTTCTATTTTTTTTTTGCCAATTCTGACCCTACCATCAGAACGCAGAGTCGCAGCAGAAATTGAGACTCATCAGACCAGACAATGTTTTTCTATCTTCCACTTCCATCCAATTTTGTTGAGCCTGTAGGAATTCTAGCCTCAGTTTCCAGTTCTTAGCTGACAGGAGTGGCATTCATCATGGGATTCTACTGCTGTAGCCCATTTGTTTTAAGATTCACTTCGTGTTGTGCTTTCAGAGATGCTCTTTGGCATACCTTGACTGTAATGCATGATTATTTGAATTACTGCTGCCTTTCTGTCAGCTCTAACCAGTCTGGCCATTCTCCTCTGACCTCTGCCTAGAGAACTGCTGCTCTCTTGATATTTTCTTTTTTTTCAGACCCTTCTCTGTAAACCCTAGACATTGCTGTGTGTGAAAATCCCAGTTGATCAGCAGTTTCTGAAATAGACAGACCAGGCCATCTAGCTAGCACCAACAACCATGCCACGTTCAAAGTCACTTAAATCACCTTTCTTCTTGGTTGACTAGATATTTCTATTAACAAGCAGTTGAACAGGTGTACCTAATAAAGTGACCAGTGAGTGTAAATAACCAGTGTAATATTGTATTGCATTTTCACTTGGAATCTCTTTATCTATTTTTAAGGACTTGTGTAAAAACCTGATGTGTTATTTAACAGATTGTTAAAGTACAATGCCAGATTGTACTGGAAGAACAAACTGAATGGCCTCATTATATTTCTAAAATAGTAAAATGTGCTAAAGTGGAAACACATGAATTTTTGAAATGTTTGGACAGTATGGAAAATGCAAATAAAAAATAAACACAGTGTTTCTTACATTTACTTATTTCATTGCATACAGTATGAACCCAAGATATTTAATGTTCTGTCTGGTCAACTTCATTTTATTTGACATTCCTTGTCAGAACACTTTAAAGATGTTTTGGCACAGAGAAAGTGGTTCAAGTGTTGTTTTGGTCAATTATTCCATTCTTCCTGCAAGCACTTTTTACATTTTCATTTCAAAATTCTCTGTTAGGAAAAAGGTCAGGACTGCAGGCAGGTCTAGTTCCTGTATCTTCTTCTTTGAAAATTTCATTGTGACATTGCATTGTCTAGTTGAAAGATACATGGACATCACTGTAAAAGCATGGGGCAGCAACCAATTGGAGGGCCCGACATCCAGATTGCCATAGACCATCACAAACAGCTGTTGCAGGAGATTGTACAGCAGCTGTGCATGCTGGGCCAGGCCAACCAAGGCTTGTACCTCCCCCCTCCCTAGGATCTGCGAGTTGCCCATACTGTGGCCCCCAGCCACTCGCCACATGTCCCATGGGCTCCCTGACCAGGCCCTGTCCACCATGGTACAGGGACTCCCAATCCCGAGCCAGATGGGACAGGGTTGCCCCAGCTGCACCCTGCCACCATGGTGGGCGGGAAATGAGGGGGCCAGGTCTGAGCAAGAAGGTTTGACCTAGGCCCTTCCCAAACCGGACCCAGGCAACGGGCCCCCAAAGCACCGGTTCGTGCCATCTAGGGTCTGAGAGGTGGTAATGCGCTGGGCACATGCATCACCAGCCACTGCTCACCCAGTCGGGGCTGGGTTCTGGACCAGGTTCTGCCGGCTAATTGGGGTCATGGCCAGCCTGTCCTCAAGATTCCCCCTTAGTCTAAGGGTCAGGTGGAGTGGGTGAACCAAGACCTCACGCTCCAACTCCCCATTTCCATGAAGTCTCTGAAGAGCAAATATGAACAGAGGATTTCCACTTTGTCAACAAATGCATGATAAAATTATTGAAATGTTTAAAAACAATGTTCCTCAAAATAAGATTTAAAGGGATTTTAATATTCCTTCCTCTGTAGTGCATAATTTAATTAAATGTGACCCACTACGGCAAAACCCGGCATAAGTCACAAATTGTACTTTTGAATTAGAGCGAGTTAAAGTATGATAAGTGACAAAAATGCATCCCCAGATCAATTTTGAGATTTTGACGGAAATTGCAAGCTTATACCATAATCTATCCATCAAAACCATATAAACAATAAAAAAAAAATTCTTGAACACTCAAAAAATGAATTTTTTACGATCTGATCTGGGTAAAATAGGCCATAAATACCTGAACACAAGTGAAAATCCACTCCACTTTGACCGGCTCTGAGCCGGACGTGCATGGTGTATTCCAGTGCCCATATTTTGATGGAGACACGTCTACGATATTCCTTCTTGCTCTATTTTAATGAGGGGATCCCCAATTATATCATTTTCCTCCAATAAAACGAGATTTTACGAAGCATAAACTATCCCAAGCGTGTTTTTACATGTAGCGTCTCTACACAGCAGCGGAGACGGGCGCTCTGATTGGTTGAGAGGCCTCCACGTGGTGCATTGTGGTCATGACAGAGCAAACTTTACTTTTTCTTGAAGCTTATCCCTGTATCAAATTATGTGCCAAATTTCACATGGATTGAACAACATTTAATGCATTAATTTGCTATGGTGTTTTGATTTTGAACTATGAGAAAACTTTAGGAGCCCTTTTGTCAAAATTAACTTTCAGAAAGTCTGGCAGGACTTCTGAACTTCAAATAGCTGTAGAATTTTTCTTTTTCAAGATATTTTGATGAAATAAACTTCATTTTAAAGCTTATTTCATGGAGATATGTAATCACTCATTATCTCAATTTTGATATTTGGTGCATTTAAATGCATAAAGGGCAAGTGTGCAAGAGAGCACAAGATTACACTGAATGTCCATGATCTTTGATCCCTCAGACAGTACTGCATCAAGAACTGTCATTCAACAATAGCTGATATAACTAGATGGACAATGGATTACTTTGGCAAAGTTTTGTCAAGAAATATAACATGCAGTTACCTTCACAAGTGCCACTTACAACATTACTGTGCAAAAGAAGCCTCATGTTAATTATGTCCAAATGCGGCGTTGACTTCTCTGTGCTCAGAGGCATCTAGAATGGACCATCACAGTGGAAATGTGTATTGGTGATAAGACAAATCCATATTCCAGATATGTTTTGGAAAAAATGCAACATGTGCCCCGAACCACAGTCTCAAAGGACCTTCCAGTTTGTTATCAGTAGAAAGTCAAAAGGCTAGGGTCTGTCGTTGTATCTGGTTTTGTCACTCCCCTTTACAAAGGTCAATTACACTTCTGTGATGGCAGGATTAATGTACATTGAGATTTTAGTGCAACATAAGCTGCATTAAAGACATGATCTTCTCCATTTAGTTTTCAACAAGACAATGTATAAAAGTCAGGACTGATAATTCTAATCTTTCTTGATAAAAATATCAGTAATTTTCTCACGCATTTGTTGATGGAGATCCTCTGACCATTTTTGCTCTTATAAACTCGGATACTGCTTTTGTACTAAATCATGATTACAATCACTTTTTATCATGACATCAGTATTTAGTTTACTCTCATTACTAGCCATAAATTCCCTAAATATCTTTTGGATTGTGTTGAAGTCCTGAAATGCAAGAATGGATGTTTATTAACAAATTAAATGAAATTGACCAGAAAAAAATCATGAAATATATTGGGTTCATACTGTCTGCAGTGAAGTACTGTAAATGTCAAAGTAAATGTGAGAAATACTGTTTTTTTTAATCCTCCCAACTCTATTCTTGTACATCTGCCCTGTGTGTGTTTAAGACCATTATAAAGCCTTTTTAAATTTATTATTATCAGTTAAAACGAGAAAATTCAGTGATAAAAATAAATGAATAATGCTTTAAATAATCTGATAAATAGTAGAATTGTATACTTTTCTATATGTGTACATTGTTCACGTGTGTTCATGTCATGGTGCCCATTCATATTACTGTGTATGTCTCACATTACACAACCAGTCTTAGACAATCCACAGTCCAGATGGACAAAGTCCAGACAGAGCTATACAATGAAGCAGGCCATTGACTCGGGCTCCAAGGACATTGCTTGAACTCCCTTTCAGCCCTTGTACACATAAGGGTTATATTACTTTGGCTTCGGTTTAAACTCCTGGAGGCACATCAGAGATTCTCGGTGATCACAGCTTCACACGCAGCATGTAGAGCTATCACATAAAGAGAGAGTGATATGGTGTTTGCGACATGCTGTTACAGATCACACACTTGTGCCATGTGTATTTAATAGCAATGTCTCAGAGTGCAACACAGTTGCCTGGAAAAAAGGTGTATTAGGAACATGCTTTTGAATATCTTACAGAAAGTGTTATGAATGTTATAAATATTCTCATGCAGTTGTCCATGTGGAAACATGCAGCCAAACAAATATAACAGAAACCATTAATAGAATATGATCATGAAGGCACTAATAAAAGGAACTAGTTGCAGCCAGGGCAGCTGTAGGCCTTCATGGAATGCTCTTATAGAAGTTAATAAGGTTTCTACTGGAATATTTTTCAAAGGAAAATCCTTTGAAACAAGCTCAAGATATACATACTGCACAGCCTGTGATATATGTTTGTGTCATGCGATGCTTCAAGCCTGCCGATCTCGCCCATAGAAACTACGTATCCCAGCATGCACCGCCGGGACATGTCATCAGTGCAGACGAGGCTGACCCAATTAGAAGATCAGCCTCACCTGAATACTAATTCAGCAGGTTATTTAAACCCTGCTTTCCAGCTCTTCCTTGTGAAGTATTTGCGCCTTTCGTTGCCAAGCGTTATCATTAGTGTTTGTCTTTCTCGTATTTACCTTGCTTCCGCTTTTTGACTTCGATTACTGCTTTGCCCCTTGATTTGATTGTTATTGCTGGTTCTGATCTCTGCCTGTCGACCTTGATATTGCCTAGCCCTTGTATGTTTGTTTTGTGTCTGTGCGTCGGTGTTTCGTTTACTAGTATGTTGGTCTGTTTAATAAACTTTTATTTTTGCATCTGCATTTGTCTGCTCCTACTGCCGCTATGTCACAGAATACTTCGCCTTCCCAGCAGTTGGCGGATGCTGCTCCCCTTCAGCAAGCATTGCATGCTCAGGGGCAGACGCTAGGTGAGCATCACCAGGCCCTAGCACACTACTCACAGGCAGTCACCAAGCTCGAGCAAACTCAAGCTGCCCAACAGGAGCAGGTTGCCACCATAAAGTCGAGTGTTCAGGAGCTGACACTAGAGAGAGAGAACATCTTCTCAGTGAGTAAGCCCGAGAAACACGACGGCAATCCAGATACCTGTGCTAGCTTCTTGCTCCAGTGTGAGCTGTATTTCAACTGCTCACAGACCAGCTCTGAGGAAGCTAAAATTCTTTTGTGGTCTCACGCCTTTCACACAAGGCATTGCAATGGGCCATGGCCGCTTGGGACACTCTAAAGGGGCTGTCTTACCAGGCCTTCCTCCAAAGGTTGAGGGTGGTGTTCCACCACTCATGTGAGGGAAGAAATGCTGGCGAGATGCTGTCCCAGTTAAGACAGGGCAGTCAAACATTCGCAGAGTTTGCTCTCCAATTTCGCACTCTCATGGCTGGGAGCGGATGGAATGAACTGGCCTTACTTCTAGGGTTCCGCAACGGTCAAAGTCTAGTCATTCTCACAGAGTTAGCATGCCATGACAACGATTTAAGCCTGGATGAGCTTATCGACATAGCCATTCGTCTGGACCACCTGCAACGCCACACCAGAAGCAGACCAGTCCAGCCTAGCCGTCCTCTACCCTATGTGACCCAGGTGTTTCTTCCAGAGCCCATGAAGTGCGACTCCACCACGATACTCCACAGTGAGGGTCCATTGCATCAACACAGGGAGTGGTGCCTTTACTGTGGAGAGGAGGGTCACTTCATGGCCGGGTGTCCGATCTGTTGGACTGAAAAAGGTTTTTAGTAAAACCCAGGCTACCAAACTACCTCCCCATAGGCCCTACGACTGCACCATTGAGTTTATTGAAGGCTCCACTCTCCCCAAGGCGCACATCTACCCGCTAACCCTACAGGAAGAGGTGGCCATGTCCAAGTATGTGGACGAGGCTCTCAAACAGGGCTTCGTCAGACTGTCTACGTCCCCTGTAGCTTCTGGATTCTTCTTCGTGAAGAAGAGGGAAGGGAGCCTTCGACCCTGCATCGACTACAGAGGTCTTAATGAGATCACTAAGAGGTACCCGTACCCCCCTACCACTGGTCCTGACCACGTTAGAGCAACTTCATGGGGCCAGGTATTTCACCAAGCTAGACCTACGCAGTGCCTACAACTTGGTACGTATAAGGAAGGGGGACGAGTAGCAAATCACATTCATGACCAACAGGGGTCATTAATGACGTACTTCAACATATGCTCAAGAGATTCATCATTGCTTACACTGATGACATTTTGGTTTATTCTCCCGATCTAGAATCTCACACGCAACACGTTCGGGCCATGCTCAAGAGACTCCTGAAGAATGAGCTATTTGTCAAAGGGGAGAAGTGCAACTTCCACCTGCAGTCGGTCTCCTTCCTTGGGTACTTCATCAGTGCGGGAGGCATCATCATGGATGACCACAAATTAGAGGCCGTGATAAATTGGCCCATTCCGGGTACGATAAGTGCCCTGCAGAGATTTCTGGGGTTTGCCAATTTTTACCATTGTTTTATTCACAACTACAGTGTGGTCACAGCTCCCCTTACTGCTCTATTACAAGGAAACTCCTTAGCTGAGATGGTCACCCCAGGCAGAGAGTGCGTTTGAGGCCCTGAAGAAAGCATATTCCTCTGCTCCCATTCTCCACCATCTGGACCCTGAGCGTCCTTTAACCATTGAGGTGGATGCTTCCAAGATTGGAGTAGGGGCCATATTGTCTCAACGTCAGGGGAATCCCAAGAAGCTCTACCCTATCGTATTCTTCTTGCATAGACTGTCTCCGACCGAGAGGAATTATGGTATCAGGGACAGAGAGCTACAAGTTAGCCCTGGAAGAGTGGTATCACTGGCTGGAAGGAGCCAAACACCTGTTCATGTGTACACAGACCATAAGAACCTGGAGTATCTGAGGAGCACCAAGTGACTCAACCCACGGCAAGCCAGATGTTCCCTGTACTTTGCCAGGTTCAACTTCAGCATCTCCTTCCAGCCAGGCACCAGAATGCCAAGGCAGACTCCCTGTCAAGATACCATTCCGAGGAGGAGGACTCCATGAGTTCGGACACGCCTGAGAGGATTCTACCTCCCTCTATCCGCATAAACAGCATCCAGTGGGCCCTGGATAAGGAAATAACCAGGTCCCTCCGGGAACGCTCTACTCCCAAGCAGTGCCCGCTGGGCAAGATCTATGTCCATGAGCTCCATCGCATGTCTCTCATTACCTGGACTCATTCCTCGGGACATCCGGGCGAGATGTGTACTCAACAACTTGTGGGACAAAGGTACTGGTGGGAGAATATGCACTGGTATATTCATACGTTCGTCGCATCATGCTCGGTCTGCACCCAGATTAAAACCCCCAAGACATTGCCGGCAGGTAAGCTGCACCCCCTACTGGTGCTGTTGCGACCATGGTCTCACATCGCAATAGACTTTGTTACGGACCTACCAATATCTGAAGGTAAAACCATGATTATCACTTTTGTGGACCATTTTTCCAAGTCTGTAAAATGTGTCCCTTTTTCAGGTATGCCTACTGCTTGGGACATGGCTGAAGTGATATTTTACTATATATTCCATAACTTTGGTAACCCTGAGGATATCGTATCTGACAGGGGCCCGCAGTTCATGTCCAGGGTGTGGTCTGGCTTCTGTGAGCATCTCGTGGTTATGGTGAGCCTGACGTCCGGTTACCACCCTCAGTCTAACGGCCAGTGCGAGAGGGCCAACCAGGAGTTGAGCAAATTTCTAAGGATATTTTGTTCTAATAACCAGAAAGATTGGGCTAGGTACCTGATTTGGGCTGAAATAGCCCAGAACTCCATACACAGTGCCTTCACAGGGATTACTCATTTTCAGTGTACCCTAGGTTATCAACCCCCTCTCGCATGTTGGAATGGGGTGGTAACCGGTGGAAAACTGGATGCGCAGAAGCAAATAGGTATGGCAGGAGTAAATTGCAGTATTAAAAAGGTCATTGAGAGAAAGAGAAGCCAGGCTGATCGTCGCAGGGCAGAGAACCCCTTATACCAGCTAGGAGACAGGGTCTGGTTGTCCACTAAGGACTTGAAAATTAAGGAGGAGAAGCGCAAGCTAAGCGCCAAGCTTATAGGCCCATTCTAAAGAAGCTTAACAAGGTAACTTATGAACTTGAACTGCCTTCGCAGTATCGCATATCTAATGCCTTCCATGTCTCCCTTCTTAAACCTGTCATTTCTGGTCCCCTATATGAGGTCTAGCCCTAGGCGATGCCACCTTGCCTGCCCGATTTGGAGTGGACTCCGATCTACGCTGTGCATCATGTTGTGGATTCCAGAAGGAGAGAAGATGCCATCCAGTATCTTATTGATTGGGAGGGATATGTCCCAGAGTAGCTCTGCTGGGTCTGAGCCAAGGACGTGTTGGATCCCCGTCTCATCGCTGACTTTCACAGCCGCCACCCGAACAGACCGGCACCGCGTCCTAGGGTCGACCACTCTGGGGAGCCACTAGGCTTACGCAGCCCTCGAGGAGACCTGCACTCAAGAGGGACTCCAGATGAGACCCCTTCATCCAGTACCTGGTCAGCCAGGATTCAGGCAGGCTGGGCACATCTAGCAGGCTTGGTGGTGTTCGTCACTCTTTGGGGGGGTACTGTCATGCGACGCTTCAAGCCTGCTGATCTTGCCCATAGAAACTATGCATGCACCGCCGGGACATGTCATCAGTGCGGGTGAGGCTGACCCAATTAGAAGATCAGCCTCAACTGAATATTAATTCAGCAGGTTTTTTAAACCCCACTTTCCAGCTCTTCCTTGCGAAGTATCTGTTCCTTTCGTTGCCATTTACCAAGCGTTATCATTAGTGTTTGTCTTTCTGGTATTTACCTTGCTTCCTCTTTTTTACTTCGATTACTGCTTTGCCCCTTGGTTTGATTGTTATTGCAGGTTCTGATCTCTGCCTCTCGGCCTTGATATTGCCTAGCTCTTGTATGTTTGTTTTGTGTCTGTTTATCAGTGTTTCGTTTACTAGTACGTTGTTCTGTCTAATAAATGTTTATTTTTGCATCTGCATTTGTCTGCGCCTACTGCCGCTATGTCACAGTTTGCACCATAACATGTGTCTGGTCTTTGCTCTTATACAGCCATACAAAGCAATCACTGGACCTCCTGATTCCACCAGCTGCTGATTGTACCATTAGGAATCCTCTATTGTACTTGTGTGTTGCCTTTACCTTTGATAACATAATTCAATCCAGATGTAAGAAATAAGGTAAACGTTCATCAGGTCAGGTACACAATTGCTCAGAACTGCAGGTTTGGTTTCCTTTTTTTTTGGCTAAACCAGGTTTCTGTATTACGGCTTGACGTGCTTGTTATTATGGTGAGCTGCACTTTTGGGGGATTTAGAAACAATCCTGTAAAGTAATGACTTAAATGTGTGTTAAATTAAATAACCCTCAAGTTTTCTTATCCAGATTTGTGTTACACCAAATTTTTAACACTGTTCATTTGCAGATAAAAGGGGCCCAATTATTTCATTTGTACTAGGTACTGAAATCTTCAAGACTGTGTTGTGAGTGTTGGAGTATTTGAGTGCAATATCAGGAGGAGAAATGGCAGTTGGTGTGCAGTGCTGAGTTGGTGGCGGGACAGGGACTGGAGCTGGGACTGTCACTGGGGCAGGGACAAAGGATGACACTGGTGCTAGAATAAAGGAGACAAGGGATGGATCTGTGACAGTGGGCACAGACATTGAGGCAGGAGCCAAAAATGGAACTACAGCTGCTGGGGCTTGAACCAGAACAGGAAATGCAGGATCTGGGGATGGAACCAGAACAAGAACCATAGTAGCCAGGTCTAGAACCGCAGGAGCTAGGACTAGAACTGGATGATTAATATGGTGGCTGGGCATTGGGGAGAGATGGACAGCTCTCCGCTGCTTTTACCATCCTGAGACAGGTCAGCGATAGCATGAAAATTTATCAGGAATCTCCTCTCCTTAGTGGTCCCAATTCATAATAGCCCAGGCTAGTGGGGCACCAGAGAGCAGAAAAATGACAAGTTGTGATGGAAGTCACTGCTGGCCTGGAAATGCACCATGTATTTTAAACACGTCAGTATGAATCTGTAGCTCCTGGGCAGGAAAAAATATATCTTGTATAATAGCTGGTGGGCCACTGCAGAGCCATGGTAAGCAGGGTCCAAGCTCCTTGTTGGCTTTTAAGAATGGCACAGAACTATGGGATGCCTGCTGCTACCAATCCAGCAGCCAGTCCTGTGAGGCAAAAGAGTTAATAATAATAATAATAATAATAATAATAATAATAATAATAATAATAAAAAGATCAACTTATATAGCGTCTTTCACCAAGCCCAAAGACACTTCACAATGAACAAAACACTAAATACAATAAATAAAACACAACCCAAACACAATCAAACACAAAATGAGATGCACAGCACAACACAGACAAACACATCAACAGAGGACGAAAACTAGAGTCTCGACAAAAGATCCAAACTCCACAACTGTAGACACAGGTCGTTTGGTGGTGGACGTGTCTTCCAGCCACAATGGGAACAGCAATACCACCCAGCGGTATCAGAGCGGACACAGCAAGACAGAGCCGGTGAAATGTCCAAAGTCCATGGAGCAGATAAGAAAGCCAGGAGACCACAACACGAGCCGGAGGACCAAAGCAGTCATCTGCATTGGCCACACGACAATGCAGAATCGAAAAAACATGAGCCACCAGACCGATGCCAATGAGCGTGCACAGTAAGAGAGTCATGTTTAATCACATGCCAGTCACTCATGGCAGCAGAAATGGCCACAGACAGGTCAAACAACCGAAAACACAAAAATTGCCCACAAAACAGAAAACTGAGAAAAAGAAAAATTATCCGAGTTGAGAGAACCAGACCAAAGTTGGTCAATTAAATAAACATTCCTTATAAGGAGGCCTGCTGCTCCATGGCCCAATCCTAGAGGGTCACAGTAGCGTGATAGATGCACGCTGGGGAGAACTACAATTCCTGACATGCATCCCACTCCCAGCAGTTCCAGCACCAATCAGGGCTGATGAGAGGCACCTGTTTCTGGTGCTATATAAGCCATACTCACACAGTGCCTCATGTTGTGCCCTTAAGAGGCAGCGTGACGTTACCTGCGCGCTGTTTTTGCCTTGCTATGTGCTATGCTTACCACAGGATTTTTTCTTGAGTTCACTTATTACTTCCATATTCTCTACTGTGCTGAGCTTCTGAGCTTCCAGTTAGTGCAGCAGTACAAGCCCCAAAGTAACTCTGTTCCTTTGTAGGGTCCAGAACCGAGGTAACAAGGGGTTTATTGTGGGCCAAAAAACATTACACATGAACCAAGGTTGAGGCTGTCTCCAACTGGCCACAATCCACATCACACTGGCGGGTCAAGTGCTTTTTGGGGTCCAGAGGATCAAATCCAGAGGAGGTGTTTGTCATCGGGGTGGACACCTCTGATGTGGGCAGTATTGTCCCAGTGCATGTGAAAGAGCAAAAAGTTTGATCCATGCACCTACTTCTCCCACTGGCTCACCCCAGTGCGACACAACTATCTGATTGGCAATTGGGAGTTGCTAGCTATCAAACTGGCACTGGAGGGGTGGCTCCACTGGCTGAAGGGGGCTAAATATCCCTTCCCCATCTGGACAGACAAGAGCCTGGCCTACATTCAGCAGGTGAAGCACTGAATGCCCAACAGGTTTTTCTGGTGTTTCGACCCTGTTCTACTGGCAAGGTCCTAAAAATGCCAAACCAGATCCCCTCTCCCGCTAGTGGGATACCCCAGAGGTGGAACCCTCTCCAGAGCCAATCCTCCCAGCTTCGCAGGTAGTGGGAGCACTGACATGGGAGGTGGACTGTCCACCTGCTAAATTAACTTAATCCAAGCAACAGGCCCCCAGGGTGAAGGTTTGTCCCAAATGGTCCCAATGGGGACATACATCACCATTTGTGACCCACCTGGGGGGATGGTTGGTGTAGGACGCTGGAGCTCCTTCAATGGTGGTTCTGGTGACCAGGGGTGGACAATGCCATCAAGTGCTTAACAGGCAGTGTGACATTATCTTTTGACTTGATATGTGCTGCACTTACTGTGCTACTTTATTCTTGCGTTTGCTTCTTACTTCAGTATTCCCTACCATGCCAAGCTTCTGGTAGCATTGCGGCACGAGCCCCTATTTGTTTATAGAGTGTTAGTGGCAGGGTTCAGACCAGAGGTAACAGGGGGATTCGGCAGGGCCAGCTTTCTGCCCCATGGTGCTACCCACTCCTCACCCCTGTTTTATCTTTCTGCTTAGGTGGTGTCTTCTTTTGCCAGTTTGGGCACTTTGATGGCCTCACCCTCTTGCATTTGAACCCGGATTTACCCTAGTTACTTAATTTGCCCACATAGCTTCGTCCCGCTGCTACTGCCCCTCAGTGGCCATGTGGTGCTTTGTTAGTTTGCTTACTCACCACCACAGCAACCCCAGTTTGATCAACGCTGTGAGTTCTTAATTTTTTGTCACATTACAAGCCAGAAAGTTAGCCCCCCGGTGAACCTTTATCCATTATCCTTTAGCTCATCCCCATCATGTGATTAGGTCCTCCATCTCTATCCCCACTGTAACAGTCCTATCTGGAAGTAGGTCTGCTTAAATACTAAGTAAGTAAATGAGTAAAAAATAAGTAAATCAGATTACGCCAGTGCTACTGGCAGTACGGACGTAGTCAAAGTGTTAAATGGTAGTGGTCTTTAATAACTGATACTTAATATAATTTAGCTCTAAGTGTTGTTTTGCCCTTCACCTGTATTTGCCATTCACATTTAAGGTAATCTGCTGAAAGTATAAAATGTGCTGACACTGCTGACTAACCTTCATACAAAACATAAATAAAGACTTTAGAAGGATTCTAATACCTTATTATTAACTACCTTGTGGTTTGAGGTGCTATTTTCATTCTAGCCAAGTTTTTTAGTTTGATTAATTGTAATTACACTAAACAGTCATCCAGAAAATGCTTATCAAAGCTTAATGTACCATAACAACATAACAACATAACAACAAAACAACAAATGCCAAATCTCTCACAAATGTAAGCTTTCATAAATACTATCTTCTGGAAAACAAGAAAACAGTAATCAAAAAACAAAATTACATTTTTTCCCCATTAGATATCTATTGTATGGTAAAACTTGATGTGGCTTACCCGAGACAAACCCACCCTCCATCAGTGTTTGGTGCAATAGGTTGAGCAGTTTGTTTAGAATAAAGTTCTAATGAAGAAAAATGCTTAATGCACTGCTACTGTACTTATTAGTGATGTCCACTAATTGAAGCTTTTCTATGTAACTTATCTAGCTATCAAATAAATCATCGACATATGGATATGCTGCAGAATTTACAGTTATGTTGCGGTGGTTATACTTCTAATTGTTACTATGTGTGCTGATGTTCAGTGTGGTTGAGGTTATTTATAAATCAGAGCTGTGTTTACCAAGTTGGGTCCCACAGCAGACCAATTATCATGGAATTTAGAAAGCAACAGCCAAACACAAACACTCGGACAGGGGCTAAAAATAACCGTCTGATAACAGCAGCCATGAAAAACAACACAGGTGAAGCCCAAAAACACACATAAACATGAAACTATTGCAGAAGTATTAATGCTGGAATACACACGAAACAAAAGCATCCACCTGTGTGTGACGAGTCTAGGGGACATTGAAAATCAAGGTTATTAGTTGTTAAGGCACTAGGAATGAAGGCTAAAGATCACTGTGGATCAGCTTGATACATTACTAGGAAACTTAATTACTAGAAAGCAGGGTGGTACATCAACAGGAATCAAGACAATGCATCACTAGGAATCAAAGCTAAGGATAATTAGGAATCAGAGCCAAGGATCAGTAGGAATCAAGGCTGAGGATCACTAGGAATCAAAGTGATATATCTCTAGATATCCAGGAGATATGCTCCCCAAACAAAATAGTTACCTGTGACTGAAACGTACATAATAATGTGCAAATTTTTTTGCCACTGTTGGCTGAGCTGTATGACTGTACATTTAGGTACACCTGTTAATTCAGCTACTCCTTCACACTATGGCCTTTGGCATGCCCAAATGTAATTGCTCCTTTATGTCAAATACTAACATCTGCTTTGCAACCCATTTTCTACCAATTGAACAAGATATTCACTCCACTGTACCACATCTTCTCAGTCACTGAATCCAATCACATACCAAGCAAGAATTTTTAGCCTGTTCATCCTCGTACAACACCATATGCAAGAGCCTGAAGTCACTAACACCTTCAACACGTAATGTGACATTTTTTTTTTTGTACAGGGAATATACTAAACTAGCTATCCAGTGATGCATAACTAGGAACCAAGACTAATATCAGTAGGAATCAGAGTGATACATTAAGGCAGTACAACACTAAGAACTAAATTAATGCATCCATCACCAATTATTAATACAAATCATAACTGAGAATTAATGTGATGCACCACTGGTAATTGAGGCTAGAGATCATTAGAAATTAAGCCAGTGCATCATTAGAACTCAAGGTGATGTATGGCTAGGATTCAAGGCAATCCATTACTTAGAATCAAGGCTAGAGGTCACTGTGAACTAAGGTGATGCCCCAATAGGAATTAAGCTATTGCATCACTAGGAATTAAGGCTAGACATCACTAGGAATCATGGCTAAGGATCACTACAAATAAAAACATTGTATCACTAGGAATTAAGGCTAGTCATTACTAGGAATCATGACTAAGGATCACTAGGAATAAAAACAATGGATCACTAGGGTTAAGGTGATGGATGAATCATTGGGAATCAATGTGCAGCATTATTGGGAATCAATCCGATGGATCACTATGAATCAAGCTGATGGTTGTATCACAACAAAACATGCTTAGTGTTAATTCCCAAACATCCCTATTCCCTCACCTGTCCACTAGAGGGAAATAGCTCCTGAGTTCCATTCATGTACCTTTTACAATCACAAATACCTGCCCTTTAGTACATGCACTATTTAACATTCATTAAGTTATTATTGATATCTCCTGTGTACTCATATTCTGAAGCTTGCCCTGTCTTTGGGTTTACTTTAATTGTATCCTTAGCACCTTTCCCCCTATTTTCTGTGCTCCCTGGGTATCTGATAGATGCATCAAAAATCCACAACCCTCATCACTTCAGGTTCAGCCAGTTATGACTCTATCAATAAATGTGATAATTAGGAATAAGAGAATTCAGGCCAGGAATCACTACATTCAAAGCAATGAAAATCAGGTCTAAGGGTAACCAGACATCACCAAAGACCACTTTGGTGGTCTTTGGTGGCTAATCTGAAAGTGTAATCATCTTGACTGATAGGGATCATTATGAATATGAACTCAAGGCTGAGAAACACTTGACATTGTAGCTATGCGAAGAAACATATCTGGGTTAGAATTGCTGAGGTATTAAATCCCAAAAGGAGCTTCCATGTTTGTCTTGTTATCACTGCCACTTACTAACAGCAACCTTTTTGCTTATTCGTTTTGGTCTGCCAGCAAGTTGAATAGTGTGTGATTCCTGTTTGTTAGTGTATTGCTGCAATTCGAGTCACCATTAAAGATGCACTCAGTCTATTCGTAATCCATTGTGTACTGTATCCAAGACTTTAAGAGACATTATGCTATCAGCAGAGCCCTCGATTAAACCCAGCAGGAGATCTGTTTATTTCTATTCTGTAGTCACGCGTGTGTCGTATCAGATTACCAGCTAAAATCTACAGGGTTGCAAACTCTATTAAAGCCACATACTGGCTTATTAAAGCTGTCTTCTCCACCTGCAGCAAAAAAGTCTGCTGTTGATCAATAAAGAGCATCACAGAGGTTGCTTGGTTACCGTCTTTGATCTGTCACACGCTAGTCATTTATACTGGAAAGTCGAGCTGCCTGTACGAGTGATTTCATCCTCTAAAGGAAGTGTGATTCAGAGGTGCACCAAGTAATTGGGAAGATCAGGGGGTCACACAGGGGTAAAGGCACAAATGTGGAAAATAGAAAAGGAACATTGAACTGTCTGATACTTATGCTTTTTTGCTGCATTCATGTCTTGTCAATTTACTAATACAAAGAGGTTTCAAACCCAATAGCTGCACATGAGCAACACTTCAAATCAGAAAACTAATGGTTTTTGATTGCTGAACATGAAGAAGGAAAGGCCTGTTTTCTGTGTTTAACTGATCATTCTTTTTTTCAATTATATACAATTAATATACACTGCTCAGCCAAAAAAAGCCCAAACACACTAATATTTCATTGGACCACCTTTAACTTTGATTATGGCATGTATCTGCTTTGGCTTCTGCAACAAGCTTCTGCAATGTCACAATATTTATTTCTATCTACAGTTGCATTAATTCTTCCACAAGATCTTGTATTGATAATGGGAGATTTGGACCACTGTGCAAAATCTTCTCCAGCATATCCCAAAGATTCTCAGATCCATTCAGGGCTCTGTGGTGGCCAATCCATGCCTGTGCCATCAAAGAAGAAAGAATCCACTGATGGATTAACCTGGTCATTCAGTATATTCGGGTCATCACCTGACCTCATTCTCTGGGCACATTTAGGCAACGTTGCCAAATCTAGACACGATGAACTGCAGCAGCAACCATAGATCATAGCATTGTCCCCACAGATGGTGACCTTTTTTTGGCCAGGCAGTGTATATATAAAATGTAGCGAAACAATGTTGTTAACATCTAGAGTGAAGTATGTCATAGAAGAACTCGCTCTGCATGACCAAATGAAATTTAGTTGAGAGCTATATAACAAATGAAACTTTTATTATAATATACTATTATTTTATTATTATTATTATTATTATTATTATTATTATTATTATTATTATTATTATTATTATTATTACTAGATTTGTTACTCACATATGTGAACTGCATGGGGATAGACTTAGTGAACTGTGACAGTTATTGTAAGCCTATAAAAATCCAATATAAAAAAACAAAAACGTGCTCTGTTATCTGTGAAGAGGTTTCAGTTTTACTTCAGCACCATGCAGTAAAATATGATATGCATAAAAGAAACGAGCAAGCAACTTTCTGCCTCATAAAAAATGATTAGCTGTGGTGTTGTAGGAAAGCCTAAATCACTTCTACAAATATTTAAACAGTTGTGATTGTAGACCACTGTCAAGAACGGGCTCCCTTTATCTGCTTGTGGCACCACAGATTCAATAGACTGGAGGAACACAGAAGGTAGGATAAAGGACACCTCTGGCAACGTGGAACGACAAAGTTCTAGACAGTACAAATAAACACAGAAAAGAGGGGAAGCAACAGATTGGTAGGGTGACCAGGGATGTCCCTACATGACAATGATAGTGGCAGTGTGTTGTTGGTGGGAATCAAACCTCAAATTTGTAACCAGCAAATGAGTACCTTAAACTCTAAACCTTTACTGTATCACTTTTGTATCACTTACTCGTTTTCTGTACCTTGTGAATCAATGTACACTCACATGTTCACTTCGGGACACTTTAGAGATGACAGTTGATCTAACACATGTCTTTGGAATGTGGGACCTGAAAAGCACTTGGAGGAAACACACACAGACATGCGGAGAACATGAAAATTCCACACAGGCAGTGAATTGGGCTGTGAATTCTCACTGTGCTACCATTTTGTCCTACTTTGATATATTAACTTAATTTGTATTTAATGCGTTTAACAGATGTTCTTATGAAAACAGTGTCAAACCTGAGCTGAGCAGTTGAATGTTTTGTGGCCATGCTAAAGGTTCAAACAGAGACATCTTGGCAGAGGTGGGCCATAAACTCCTGAACCTTAACCATCCCAAATTACACATTTATTGTTGTAGTTAATCGATGGGTGGAGAATTAAGTGAACACATTAATATAGTGAACACAAACTTGCAGACTGAAAAATGCACGTCAAATTTGTGTTAAAGTGTTTTAAAATTTAGTGCTGACTCTGGGTCTTCAAGGATTTATTGGTGCTCTAGTCCAGCTGTGGTTTTCCAAACTCTATCCTAGAGCCTGACTTTCTTTTCTTTTTTTTTTTTTTTTTTTGTTTTGCTTAACCTGTCGTGTCCAGCCACTTAGAAAACAGAATATAAATCTGAGTGCCGTGTTGTGTGAGACTCATTTTCTTTACAGCAGCACCCCTTGCCACCCCACCCACGCACTGCGCAATGACCCGCCCAACCCCCCACCCCCACCGCCAGCCGCTGAGGTCCACCACCCACAATCAACCAACTACCGGCTAGCTGGCTAGGCAGCTAACGGCAGAGCAGCCCACGGCCCCAGCCAGGGAACTCGGGATAGCCGAGCCTGCCTGAACCAGCACCGCAGCCAACCCACCCAGAGCCCCCCTGGGCCCTGCCAGCACCTCCAAGACTCCAAGATAAGGCCAGGAGGAAGGAAACACAAAAAGGATAAGAGAACACGAAGGACAGAACAAGCCCCACCCCCACACAAGGCAAGACAACCGCAGGCCCACCGCCCACCGGTGCCCACCACCCACCACCACTAGAAAGAGCTGTCGCCCCGCCCACCACCACCCGAGATACAGGGCCATCACAAGGGAGAACCCTTCGAACTCTGCACCCCAACTAGGCAACCCAACACACACGCAGCCGCCCACGTGAAGACCAAACCAGAATCGAGCCACCACCGAAGCAAACCAGGACCACCCTGTACCGCACCACGCCACACTGCAAACCAGCCCCACCGCATCATTCCAGCACGCAGCCAAGGCCCTGCGCTGAGCCCCAGGACAACGTGAGGCCCACACCCCCACCATCCATACCCACACATCCACACACACAGGCACACACATACCCTGAGAGCTGGTCATAGATGCTTCAAATAACAGGCCGTAACAGACAGACAACCCCCCCCCCCCCCCCCCCGAGACATACAGCCAGCCCCCAGGACAGCGGCAGCCCCGCCCCACCCATGCCAGACGGCCTTTTTTATTAAATAATAGTAGTTTTATTATAGAGCCTGACTTTCTTATAAATCTCAGGACTACATGGTGTACTATGTAGACTTGCACTATTTAAAGTCAGATACATAGAGCTATTTCAGAACTTCACCACTCCTTAGTTTAAAAAAAACCCCTAGATTTTGAAACATAACCAGTGTTTAGCAGGTTTTACTCTCTACCTCTGCATTAAATAAGGTGAAACTTTCATATTACTGATGAATATATTCATGCATCTTCAGTAGGTCTTTATCCTGGCCAGATGGCACTGTACCCTGGGTCTATTATGGGTACAATGTAGTAATACACCTTGATAAACCAGCCACTAGGGGTCACTATCCAGTGTATCTTTTGTGCCGGTCCCAAGCCCGGGTAAATGGTGAGGGTT
>JAVSBU010086137.1:0-13515 GCA_033118015.1 Loricariichthys derbyi
CATAAATATGTAAATAATCAAAATGCTGGCCAATTTGCTCCACCCCTTACCACCGCAAAAACAACCAGAACTACCGCGAACTTCAGTCTATGTACTAACCGCCGACTAAACCGTCTATGTTTAAATGGGGCCTTATCCAGAGTGACTTACAGCTGATTCACTCTTGCAATCTAAGCCATCCATTATGCTGAATCCTCTTTTTTTGAACAAACAACAACTGTTATAAATTGGCATCATCAGTCTTTCTCTAAGCATATATGGTCAAGATCCTGTAGTCTGCCTTAATCTCCATTTACTGTTGAGTTTAATGGGTTCAGGCAGTATGAGGATGGACCTTCAGAAGGCCATCTTTGTGCTTTTACCAGAGATCCTGGGGAAGGGGAGGAAGGGGGTATTTTGATCTATCCCATGCTTTGTAGAAACTCCTGAAAGGCCACACAGAATTGTCCAATTTATGGACAAAAGAAGGCCAATTAAAATTTCCTTCTGTGGCCAGTGGAGTCTCAACAACCTTATTTAATCCCACTCCTCTGCCTTTGGCTCTTCTTCCTCTGTACACTCTGCTTTCTCCAAATTTATCTTGAATAAGATCCTTGTTTTAATTATTACCCTTATGTTCTTTTGCTTTGTCATAATGAAGAGCAGCATGTAAACCATGGTATGAGTTTGCAAAATCATTGTAAAATCATTCATGCTATTAAATTTGAAGCAAGGTCCTTATGTATAGAGGATGCTAACTTTCATTAAGCTTTCTGCTATGTTTACAAATTCATTTGCATTTGATTTCCTAAAATGTCTCCAGGGATCAATACCAAGAGGGGAAAGGCTAAATGGACATTAATCACCCACAGCTTCCATTATGTGTAATTAAGTGAAAAGCTTAGCACTGAGATGCATTTGTGGCTAACGAGAGCATTTCAGCCCCTTTTTAACCATTTATTTGATTGGAAGGATTTATCCTTGGGGTTAAATGGTAACTTCCATACTAAGCCCCTGTGGGATCTCTAACCAGATCATGTGTGAGCATTTATAGCGCTTTATTCTTTGCTTGCTATGGCAGGTCGATACAGAGAGGATTAACAAGGTAGCTAAAGCAAATCCATGAAGCTCTCACATTTATAGTGCGAATGCACCACGTGATGTCATCAGAATCACAAGAAGTATAATAGATAATTGATTTTCGTTTTTACTTGTTAATAGAAAAGTTAAAATAACTCCATGTTTGCATAAGAATCGCGTTTTGCAGCGTTACCATCCATGGAATCTTTATTCAGTTTCTTAGGCTTGATTGCTCTCAAACAGGGCTTAAATGTGACATGTCAGCCTTTCCTGGAGAAGCTGCATAGCATACACAGGGATATGCTCAGGGGAGACATGTCATTTCGGTAAGCATAGACCCACCCCTGCATTATTTCATTTAGCAGACTGCAGTTCTGCTGATTTTGCTTAACCACATATCCCTTGCCTTGCATCTAAGTGGATGAGATTAATTAAATTAAATGTTAAATTAGCTTGGTACTTATAAGCTTTTACTCATCCTAATTATTGCTAAGTAACGCCATCAGGCTGGCAATAGAACATCTGACTCTGCTCAAACAGGAGCCAGATTATATTACATGAGCTAGTATTGTCTTTCGTGTATTTTAAATCAACTTCATTCTGATTTATTATGTATTTATTGTTGAGTTGATGTTATTGTAAGGGTTATTTCTACTTAACACTGGCCCAAACAGGAGCCGACATTAATCCAACATTACTTTGAGTTCTGATCAAACCTGGCACCAGAATGTAATGACTGGGGCATCTGAAAGCCACAGGGGGCAGGGTATTCAGGCAACTGGGGGCAGGAGGTCTAGATCCTGTTTATTCAGCAAGCCATGCAATTAGGCAAATAAAGTTGAATGAGATGTATCTCTGAACGCTTCATCCTTTCACTCGTTCTAAATTTTAATGTACATTATGGTTATTGCATATATTTCACTCACTAGGCTACATCAGAAACTTTAGTGGGGCATGAAGATAGGTGGGTATGGCATTACCCCGCTAAATGACCTTGTGACACCAGGCCTGGTTCTAGTTCATTACCATCAATTTGAGAGACAACTGAAGCAATCATAATGTATAACCCTCCAGTTTAATTTAAAGGTTTGGGAACCTGTGGGTGGATTAATTTCTAAGTAAAAGGAACCTCAATGACCCCCTTTGCAGGGAATTACCATAAATGTGACGCATTTCATTTAAAGTTCTAACACTTGTGGATTGTTTGGAAAAGTGTCTGTCAACTTATTGTCGTTTATGAATTTTTCCTGTTTTATTCCTGTTTGACCTAGTCAGGGTCGTTAGAGTCTGGCAATGGAAGGCACTAGTTGGATGATCAGGCCCCTGTGCTGCAAAAGTGATCTGAACCATGTTAAGTTGTTGTCAAACCAGGCAGTCATGTAACTAGGGGTAGCAGAATTTTTAGCAGTCAAACGCTAACTCTAAAGAGCAAATTTAACGTGTTTTGGTGAATATCATCTAATCGTCGTTTCTGGTTCTTTATATAACAAATAATAATTTCATGCCATCGGAAGGAGATTAGTGTACCTTATAATTGTTAAAAAATGGGATTTTGTAGGCCATTCTCAGGACTTTCCGAAAAAACCTGAGTCAACCGGAAACGAGGCTCATTTGTGTGTGACGTAGCATAGCAAGGGTAAAGCATCTCCCTGTTAAAATGGAACAGCTCAAGGCGTCAGATTTAAGTGCTAACCACCACCGGAAGATTGGTAGGTCTTTTCTATTGACTTTTCTGTCTGTAGAAATGAACAACAGCAGTCCATTTTAATCGTTTTGTACATTTAGTACAATTTAACAATTTAGTATATCATGAATCAGAAGTTTCCAGCTGGCTGTATTACAGTAGAACTTGCTGTTCCGTATGGTTCTGGCTATGCTAAACTTTCTTCAACAACAATCTTAGTGATCCACTCTTTTCTCTTCACTCACTGTAATTCTATGTGGCCTGTTAGTGTTGTACAGTGTAGGGTGAACATGGCAAACTGGGACATATTATGCACAAAGTCCTACTCCAGCAATACATATACATAATTATTTATATAGCAGCCGCCATGACGCGCTACATACCGCGATGTCAATCGTGCGAGTATTACGAATTTTAGCAAATGCTTATAAGCATATTGGGATCAAAATGCTTTAATTATTTCTAATAAATTATTTTTCAATTAGTGAGACCGCATACCTGAATGGTTGGAATAAACAGCTGTGACCTGGCTTGTTGTAGAAATCCGCCCTGGTTTGCTGGACAAAGAGCGGATCCATGCATGTCTAATGGCAACATTCTTTCAAAAAGTATATGTTGATATTCCCAAAGATCTGTTGGCAACTTTTGTGCAATCTCCAACTACACAACAGTTCGGCATTTCATTTTGTTTACACTATAATCAACCACACTAGCCCTCTGTAATGGCTGACGACTCCTATAGCTACGTCATCATAGTTGATTATCCAAAAGTAGCCTAGCGCGAAATCTACATTTCCATTTCAGAGCAGAGCTGGTCAAAATTCATTTTTTCTTAAAATCAATGGATTTAAATTTCACTTTTTCGACAGATATATGATATTGATGTTATTAGGATTCAATGGTGAAAAGATAGTTTTGTGTTAAATTTGCCCTTTAAGTGTCGAGTAGCATGTCAGGTTGACTGACGTAATTCTCAAGTGCTCTAATATAAACAAAATGGAAAAATCAGCACAACATCATTGGTATCATCAGGTAATGCTGGCCAGTAGAAGAGGGTTTAGCTACAAGGTAATCATGAAAATAGTTCCAGTAGTGCAGAAATGCTAAAATATCAGTATGTATAATGAACTGTCTAGACGTGAGCATGCTGAACTCCTCTTGACTTTCTGTCTTCCAGTAAAGACCAGAGCTACTTGTCTGACTCATGGTGCAGCTGTAACCCCTGTGCTTGGATGCTTCTCAAAACATCAGCATCCTTCTTCCTCTTATTATCCTCCAAACAATAACTCTGGAACAATGTCGCTTCGCTATTTTGTTCCAGATCGACATGTTCCTAAACATCTTCTCTAAAATTAATTTTTATTTGTGTGCTTTCAGAGCAGGGACTGTACGCCTCACACACCCTAAAGTTGAATGAAATGTCATGTGAAAAGTTGTCGATCATTTAGTGCCAGAGAAGGCTCATGGCATTGGCATACTGATTTTCATTTCATTCTCCATCATGTGCACATAATTTTCCAGCCAACATTTTTTCGTTTAAAGTGTGACGTTTCCTGGAAGCTGAGTGAGTCTGGGAAAACAGGATAGAGAGTCCACCCAGGTCAGAGTTCACACGTTTTACTGCACACTGTACTTTCAGTTCCCTTTACAGCAGACAGAAATATGGCTTCTAGGATTTCATCATAGAACAGGCAGACAGATCAAAGTGGTGGCATGTTACTGATGACGCACCATAAGCTCCTTCGATTTATTTATCGAGCAGTCATGTTGAACCAGTTCAGCATACTGCACAACAAGAACTACACACAATCATATGGGGCTAGGTTCTGTTTTTCAATTTCTTCTTCATTCCTTATGGGTATTATTATTATTTTTATTAGCATATTAATTGTTTTATGTTGCTTGTACGTGGTATGTACTCTTTAACGAAACATTATATAAAATTGCATGTTATGCGATCTGAACGTAGTGCCAACACTTAATTATATACCGTACAAATGCTACATGGGACACTGTAATGGGACATATACATTAATTTATTTATACCCACATTAAACCCCAAATATTGATTGTCTATAATTCTTACTATTTAAGGCCAGACTTTTTTTGTTTCTTGTTTGGCGGATTTCTGTGATGAAAACCTGAATATGGCAGTGGCAATAAAATAAAAATAAAATTTAACTTTAGAATTTATTTTTTTTTATTTTCAAACATTTTATTAGCAAACATCTGGAGCCAAACCAATGTGTACTATATGGCTAAAAACATTGCATCAAATCACCCCAGCATCCAGGCAAGATACTGTATCATACATTCAGAACAATATAAAAAAAAATACAAATAAATGACCGCTAAAGCTACAGCAAATGCGAGAGTTGAATTTACTCACTTTTCTGGTGGCAGAAGATTGAGATGTGGCGGCTTTGAGCATATGCAGTTCATTTCAGTCTCCAAAAGTCTCCAATAACACCACAAAAAGTCTCTAGATTTGTCGCTAGTCGCTTTTTAAAAACTAAAGTCGCTAGACGGTTTGAAAAGTCACTAAATATAGCGGCAAAGTCGCTAAGTTGGTAACACTGGTGTAATGAGGAAGCTGCTTCAGCGTTTGTAAGCAGCCTTTTTCGTGGGGTTTTTAAGTGGCCACGATTAGCAGGTTCTTATTGCCACCTAGCGGCGCGGCGCTGATGTGTGTTCAGCTTTATTTATGCCAGGCGAGCTTGCTGAACTGTTTGCTTAGTGCCCATTTGCTTCGTCTGTGCATGCGTTTGTGATGATGAACACAGATTTTGGTACATTCTACACATGCGTCAGTGATGACGACGGCACAGTGATGGCGCGAGTTTTAATTGCCGTTTTCAACTATGCAAGATCGACGGCAATAAAAAAAAAAGCGATTTTTCCAATTTTATTTTTTTTCAAAAATGTGGAAAACTAACATCGGTGGATCCACCAAACAATTAAAAAAGTCTGACCTAATCAGCATGTAATTAGTAATCAGAAAAATATGTCCACAAACACCAACCTGTCTATACACTAATCAGCTGCTTTTTTAGGTACATTACTCGTATTAGGTTGGACTCATTTTGCCTACAGAGGGGCCTAAATTCTTCATGGCTTTGATTCAACAAGGTTCCATTTGAATACAGTGAAGTCATTGCCATGTTCAAGAAACCAGTTTGAAACAGACTTTGGGAACCAAGAATGGTGCGAACCTGGTACACTGTCCTCATAAAATAATGGATATGGTAAGCAACAATACTAATGAGGCTCAAATATCCTACACACCATTGTGGGTGGTAGAAGAGAGGAACTGGACTAGCTTGTAGATTTTTGAAGTAGTCTTCTAGGTCCTGAAGCAGCAAAACAGCCCCAGACCATCACACTACCACCACACTTTTCTGTAGGTATGATCATCTTTTTCTGAAACGCACTGCTACTTTTATGCCAGATCTAATGGGAAACACCTTCTTTGAACAAAAGTTCAACTTTTGTCTCGTCAGTCCACAGAGTGTTTTCCCAAAAGTTTTGGAGATCGTCAAGATGTTTTGTGACAAAAGCGAGACGAGCCTTAATGTTCTTTTTTGCTCAACAGTGGTTTTCATCTTGGCACTCTGCCATACAGCCCATTTTTGCCCAGTCTCTTTCTTAGAGTGGAATCATGAACACTGAGCTTTAACTGAGCCAAACGAGGCCTGCGGATCTTGGGATGTTGTTGTGGGGTCTTTTGAGACCTCTTGGACGAGTCTTCATTGTGTTCTTAGGGTAATTTTTGTTGGCTGGCCACTCCTGGGAAGGTTCACCGCTCTTCCATGTTTTCTCCATTTGTAGATAATGGCTGTCACTGTGGTTCACTGGAGTCCCAAAACTTTAGAAATGGTTTTATAACCTTGTCCAGACTGATACATCTCAATTACTTTCCTTCTCATTTGTTCCTGAATTTCTTTAGATCTTGGCATGATGCCAACCTTTTGAGGATCTTTTGATCTACTTTGCTTTGTTATGCAGGTCCTAATTAAGTGATTTCTTGATTACGAACAGGTGCGGCAGTAATCAGGCCTGGGTGTGGCTACAGAAATTGAACCAAGGTATGATAAACCACAGTTATGTTTTAACTGGGCAGCAAACACTTTCACACAGGGCCATGAAGGTTTGGATTTCTTTCTCTCAATAATAAAAACCTTCAAAACTGTATTTTGTTTTTACTTGTAAGTGACAAATATGCAAAAAAGAAGAAATCATGAAGGGGGCAAACACTTTTTCACATCACTGTATATATACATCATTAAGCCAAGAAGGATGGTCCCTTTTTTGAATCTTCGTCCTCCCAAGGTTTCTTCCTAATAACCTTTAAAGAGTTTTTTTGCCATTTATATTAGAAGAAAATCTATAGTTGTAAAGCTGCTTTGAGATAATGATCCATTGTAAAAAGTGCTATACAACTAAATTTGACTTGGATTATATGAGATGTTAGACTAGTTGCAGATTTCTCACTCACCAAAATAGACGTCCTGTTATGATCCCTTGAGACTTGTTAATACAATATCCCTCAGGATTCAGTGTTGTTCACCCAACTATTCAGATTCAGAAAACTTTATTCATCCCCTGGGGGCAATTGAGGAAAACTAAACTAAACTATAAACTAAAGACAGCTATTAAGAGGCTTCTCAGAACTGTGATTTAACATCTGAAAAGTGAACAGAGCACCAATCCAAACAAAAACCACAAAATACATGGCCAGTTATTTGTTAGGGAAAAATAATCCTAGTTTGGTGGAATTTTAGTCCTCTGCACAGACTAAAAAGTGGGTTTCCTAACTTGTTTTGTATGAGATCTTTGTCAAACTGCAGATGTACAATATTGTTTTTGGACTAGCTTTATCCTTGCAACCCTGCCATGCACATCATTGTTGTTCAGTAATCCCCTGATATTGGATTCACGAACATTAAGCAATCTAAGAGGTCTTTATTTACCAAGTTATTCTGGGTTTGTTCGTAACCTTGTGAACTCTTATGTGCATTTCTAGGGTTTGAATTTCCTTCATTTCTGCATATTGTATATCTGACACTATATTGCTCTTGGTTGCTAGATGTTGCAGTGCAGAATTGTTTGCCACCTTCAGTTTAGTAACTTGGCGTTGCTTCAAAATCATCATTTGCTTGCAACGTGTACTAGGTTCTAGAAAATCAGTGGTTATACATCCATGTTATAACTGTACTCACACTGGGGCTATTTCGAGAAACCATTGAAGTATTCAGACGTGGGAACAAACTGGGGCACTCAAAACCCAAATGGATGCAGGAAGAACATGCAAACTCCACACAGGCAAAGTCCATGGTCAGGAGTGAATTGGGGATCTATTTGAGAGCAGCCAAGCACCATGTTGACGACTCCTAAAAATAAATACAAATTCTCAAGTATAAGTGTGATCCACACCCACGCAGCTACACAGACAGACACACCCACCCACACACTATTATAACAAAACATAACACAACTGCAACTGTTAACTGATAGCAGCATCTGGCAGCTTCATCAGAATGCCAGGGTCAAAAGGTCAAACAATGACTTAGGGTATTGGCGTACAGAAAAACAGAACACAGAACACTCACACAATCCCCGCCCACATTAATTCCCCTAACACGCACAATCACGGTGAACACACAATATCGGTAAACTAACACTCATTGTAACTAAACAACTATCAACACAGTGGAACACTTTAGGGCACATAAAACATTTAGGGCAACAAACATTTACAACCGCGCGGTGTATTCTGGGTAACTCCTGGCGCGCCCACCCCTAGTCCAGAGTGATGGATGTCTCACTGCCCCCCCCAACAGTCAGCTGTCCTGGCGATGTTACTACTAACAACAAAGTCTGCAAACCTAGGAGGTAACCGCCACATACGCGCAGGTCTGGAAACACTAGCCTGTGGCGTGACAGTACGCTCTGATATCTCCCCATTATCAGCAGTTTCACTATTTGCAGTCTCTGTAGGACGACACGGGCACCACTAACCTTTTACTCCTGCGCAGGATCCTGTACACCACCTCGCCTAGGCGCCCTTTGATCTCGAATGGTCCTTCCCAAGCAGATTGCAGTTTGGGGCAAAGTCCTTTCTTTCGACATGGGTTAAAGAGCATACCTGAGCTCCGGTGACAAACGGCTCTCCGCGGCAGTGCGTGTCATAGGCTCTGCGTTGCTTCTCATCATGCGAGGTGATGCACCTGGTGCATGCGGTTGAACAGTTCCTTAACGTATTCCGGCGTGGAACTCTCGTCGCCTCTGTTAGGTGGGACCCCGAATGTCAGCTCTCCAAGCGTGCGCAGCTCTCGCCCGCAAATCAGCAGGGCCAGCGTGAAGCCTGTAGTTTCCTGAATGGCTGAGCAGCAAGCGAGTAGTACAAGGGGCAGGTGTTTGTCCCAGTCACATTGATTCTGTGCGCTCACGATGGCCAGCTGCGTTGTCAGCGTGCGGTTAAAATGCTCAGCAGGTCACTGAGGATGGAGCGGAGTTGTGTGGGTCTTGTGTATGCCCAGGTGGCGGCAAACTTCCTACATTACCTCTGACTCGAAGTTCCGCCCCTGGTCACTGTGGAGCTCTTCCAGCACCCCAAACCAGGAGAAGAACTCCTCTACTAGTTTCTCAGCTGTAGTCGCTGCGCTCTGGACTGGCGCTGCATAGGCCTCAGGCCATTTTGTGAAGTAATCCATAGCAACCAGGACGAACTCGTTGCCTGCATCAGTCACTGGGGATGGCCCCAAAACATCCACTGCTACTTGCTCCATAGGTGCTCCGGCTTGCTGTGGTTGTAGCGGTGCATGTGAGCGCTGTGGCGGCCCCGTTTTCGCTGTGCACGTATCACAGCAGTGCACAAAAAGGTCAACGTCTGTTACAGCCCAGCCAATAAAAGTTTTGCCTCAACCGGCGCAAAGTTTGAGTAACTCCGAAATGTCCCGAGCACCGCGTGCCATGCATAGCTCTCAGAACCGCGGAATGATGGTCTGTATCACAGTTTTTCAGGGCCAAGAACTTTCCCAGACCCGGCACAGTATTCCATCTTGCAACTTTAAACTGTCCCAGTTAGAGCGTAGTGCTTTTGCCAGCGGTCTGTGGCAGATCTCCATTAAATTAGCTAGTGCTCCGCTCAAGTCGGTCACGTGGATTAACACGTCGTCAAAGTATATTTTTCACGGGGAACCTCGGACAAAGTCTAGTCCATAAGTCTCTCGAACACGGCCGGTGCGTTGCAGAGCCCAAACAGCATGACAGTAAACTGCCCGATGGTGAACGCCATCTTTTCTTTTGCCGTCTGTGAGAGCGGGACCTGCCAGTAGCCACCACAGAGGTCTAGTGAGCTGAATCAGGCAGAACCGGACAGCCGGTCGAGGGTGTCGACGATTCGCGGGAGCAGGTAGGAGTCGACTTGTGGCTGCGTTCAGTCTCCAGTAGTCTACACAGAAGCGCCAGCTGCTGTCCTTTTTTTTGTTATGACCACTGGAGATGTCCATGGGCTGCGTGATGGCTCAAGAACTCCGGCTGCTGCCATTTCTCGGATCTGCTGTTCTGCGGCTTGTCGTTTAACCGGGGGAAGCGGTGAGGTCGGAGATGGATGGCCGGGGTGTTGCTGGTGTAGATGTTGTGCTGTGCTTTCGTAGTTCTACTGCAGTCCCACTCCGAGACCGCAAAAGCAAGTTCCCCAAGCGTTGTCTCTGTTCCGGGGTTAGTCTGACACTGCTGCATTCACATAGCTCATGTAGGGCCCGTGCTAGCTCTGAGTCTGGTCTTCCACCCAGACCAGCGGATATCCACACTGTGCATTCTCTGCCGTCGCTGCTCACACGGGCTGTGGTTCCATTAAGCTGCCCTTTGCCGTAATCAAATGACGGCCCCTACATTCTTTAGGAATTCAGAGCCCAGGATACAGTTCTCTTGGATCGGCCCCACCCAAAAAACTGTGCCGGACAGGCCTCCCAGTCTGCACTGCCGTCATAGTTGGGCAGGTGTAGGGCCGCCGGGCATGCCACAGCCTCGGTCACCTCCGCCGCTGGGTTGGCGTTGGTCGGCGGAGGGATGCAGTCTTCCATTACTTGACAGTGGGTAGGTGCTACTCTCTGGTCCAGTCATGCATTTTCCTGTCGCTGCTCTTGCCAGGTCTGACGCTGGGCTCGCCCTTCTTGGCTGCCGCCCGCTGCTTCTGTCCGGCATCCTGACAAGCTGCTTTTGCCTTGCTTGGTCTGATTGGTGGAGATTGCTCAACTCGGCTTTGAGACACTCAATTTCTCTCTGGAAAGCTTCTATGTCAGCAAGCTTAATCCCACTTCTGACTCCAAATATAGCATGACAGCAAGGACACTTACACCCCAGCGTACAGGAAAGCTCTTTTTATTAAGAGAGCTGCCACTCAAGTCAAAACACTGAGCACAAAACACTCACACAATCCCCCCCACATTAATTCCCCTAACAGGCACAATTATGGTGAACACAGATAAAATCATTAAACTAACACTCATTGTAACTAAACAACTATAAGCAACACAAACATTATCAACACAGTGGAACACTTTAGGGCACATAAAACACACAACCAGGGCAACAAACATTATTTAGAACCGGCGCGGTGTATTCTGGGTAACTCCCGGCGCGCCCACCACCTAGTCCAGAGTGACAGATGTCAACACACACACACACACACACACACACACACACACACACACACACACACACGTTACTATTACTTTAAAGGATTAAAGTCTTTAATGCAGGTAACGAGTTGGTTAGGAGTAACTAAATGGTCTAAGAGCAGATTGTTCTTTTTTTTTTGCAGTGGGCAAACTTACACACACACACACACACACACACACACACACACACACACACACACACACACACACACACAGAGGAACAAAGTGTCTACAAAATTGTCAAAAACGTATTGCTAAAGCCCTGACACCCCCCCCCCCCCCAAAAAAAAAATAAAATAAATAAAATAAATAAAAATACAGAATCACCACAGATTTGACACCATTATTTCTGAATGATGTGGTTCCAAAAAAGCATAAATCAATTTAAACGTAATTAACTTAGTGGCTCGACAATTGCTAAGAAATGCAGGGAAAATTAACGGTTCGTAGTACAAGCAAATTCTTATAGAAAACCTGCAGCTTTCTGTAAGAAGTTCTTATCACCCAGCATGAAAATGAAGCTAAAGACACCACCACAAAACAAAACAGAGGTTTAAAGATGACTGTCGATTAGTGGCCAAAAGATCGCTGACCTAAATCAGATATAAGATCTGTGGATGAACTTGAAGAGCTCATCATTTCAACTTAGCAAAATTAGACTGACCGGCAAATGTTCCTTAGTCAACACAACTGAATACAATACAATTAAAGAATTAGAATAAAATTAAAGCAAGTGGTGACTTTACATAGTATAAGATCACTTTTCTGACCGTTTTAATTTTTTCCCACAACAGTAATGTTTTAAGACAAATGTGTAAGTACAATTGGAATCTTGTAATTGTCATTTCATTATAAGACCATTTCAAAGCTGTATAGTGATTTTATATAGGCACAGTATATACTCTAAATAAGTTCACCACACACCCCCACCCTCTTTCCACAGAACTGTTCATATTGCCCAGCCTTTCATCTCAGTCCTACCATAGCTGCATCAGCAGTCTAGAGTGAGCTGAGCAACAGGATGTGAACCAGAAAAAATTTGATTTTTTTTTAAGAGACAAAGGACAGATTAAACAAGGTCACAAACCGTTTTATCACTGCACTTGCAGAATGAAGCTTTGTTATAGCTTTGGCAACGGACATGGAAATTTTTATATTCATGAAGATGTTAACCCAGCAAGCAACTACAGAGCTGACAGAGATAATAAAATCAAAATTGTACTATGTAGTTTGGAGTCAATTTTCTTTTCCACTCTTTATATCTTTCGGCCAACGCGGTGGCTCTGTGGGCAACAAAAAGATACTGGGTTTGATCAAGGCTAGAGATCCTCCCATAATCCAAAGATATGCATTAGGTGAAATGATTGGCTCAATCCGAGTGTGTATACATGACTAGTTTTAATGTTATCTTGTGGCTGTCACTAAAATGGCCTTGATGATGATGTTAACGTTAAATAAATTCAAATAGACAGAGGCATTTCAAATTAGTTTACATATTTGAGTCAGGTTTATTCACTTTTAGGCTAAAGTGGTTGTAAAGTTTGCACAGATTAATTTTAGTTTAATTAAAACATACCGTGATCAGCCAAACCATTAAAACCACAAACAGATGAAGTGTATAATATTGACAGTTAATTGGTTGCTGGATAATTGCTAGCATTCATGCAAATCTGTGAAGATTCTCAGTCGTCCAGGTCATAGTAACAGTGGGTGGTAGAAGGGAGCAACTGGACTTGCTTGTAGTTTCTTGAAGATGTTTCACCTCTCACCCAAAAGGCTTCTTCAGTTCAATCTGACTAAGACTCCGTTCACACACAGGAGTATTTTGTCGTGGTGCGGCCTTTTCGCATGATTATGTGAGTTTACTTGGAGTGTCAATGGCATGTCGTAGCTTTCCGGCTTTTTTCATGTTTACGGGAGGGCGTGGCCTAAATACAGTGAACCGCTTGACGGCGAGACGCACGATTTCACACTTTGTCGTAGTTTGTCGAAGCCTGGCGAGGACAATATGTGGTCTGTCGAAGAGGATTCGTGCCATTTCAAGGATATAAATGCCATAGAAATGCCATTTCCATTGTCGGATACAAG
>JAVSBU010086646.1:0-13503 GCA_033118015.1 Loricariichthys derbyi
GATTGGGTTAATTAAGTGCCACAGCAATGAAATCATGCTTGAACTAGTCAATTTTATGCTATTTAGTGCTATAAATAAACAACTCCCCGAAGTCTTGCTGAGAGGCTGATCAGACTGGAAATCGCACCGCTCGTGACATAGTGTTCATGATGGGTCCGATTTTCCAATGCGAAATAGGTCACATTATGATTTTTACCAACTTGTGTTCCCTATAAGAGATTAATCCTCTTTATCCGCGACCAAACCAGCATCCTTATTTGCCCAGGGTCGCTACAGTATGAAGCTTTTGTCACCTGTTGATGACGTCACGTCGCGCATTCATCTTTGGTTGTATTCTGAAAGTTCTGTGAGAGCGCTATTTTGAGCATAATTTACTCACTTTTAACAGGTTAAACGAAAACAATTCTTAAAACGTTCAGCGGCATTCAACACTATTTACTCGACTCTATCCATTCAGGTAAAGTAGACCTTTAAATCTCAGCCCTAATTAAATGGACAAACTGTTGTAGACGGTGAATATTAATTAAATTAATGTCTACATAACACAAAGCATGTCCGCTTAATTTTGCCAGCGGAGATAAATGCTTTTTCCCCATGAGCATTTAACGGACAAACTGCTGTAGAGGGCGAACAATAAATAAATGTCTATGTATATAAGAATTAATGAAGCAATACCTGTAACCAATACCTTTGTGGGAATATGTTGTAGTAATCCGTATCTGTTGATCAGTCCTGCACACCAGCTTGGAGGAATTGCTCTGCTGTGTCTCACGAATGCAGAGGAGAAACTTGTATCCAACAATGGAAATGTCATTTCTATGGCATTTATATCCTTGAAATGACACTAATCCTCGTCGACAGACTATGTATCCTCGACAGGTTTCATCAAACCACGGCACAGCGTACAAACCTAGTTCTCCTCGTCAAGCCAAGAGAAAATCAAACATGTTTGATTTTCTCCTGGTTTTGCAGTATTTAGGCCACGCCCTACCCATAATCACGAAAAAAGCCCGAGTAAGCTATGACATGCCCAGGACACTCCCAGTACACTCAAGTAAGCACAGGAAAAGGTCAGCCACAGCAAAATATTGCTATGTGAGATAGGGGCATAAGAGGAATACAAAACACTTCTGTAAGTCGCTCTGGAGAAGTGTTGTAAATGCAATGTAAATGTTATAACACACACCCATCCTGTATCGCTGATTCTCACTCTATGCATTTCTGATATTAGCGTTTGTATCAGGAGCATTGCTAGACCTAAAGCTTTACTGGGAAACAGGACCCCCAGCCCCCACCCTGGCCCAACCACCACCAATTTTTAATCTTTCCCCCAAAACGCACCCTTAATTATTACAGTTTTTCAGACCTGATTTGTATCCTGGTTTATACTTGAAGTCCTCGTGATCCACATTTTATTTCATTTTGTATTATTTTAATCCTGGTTTAGTTAAGCCAAGTTTATATTTAAGGTTGTTTTCCCTAGTTCTTGGAAAGTGATTCCTGAGATGTTCATGAAAGCCTAAAAAATTGGCCCCTAGGTTTAATAAAGCAATGTGCCACAAGAGGGCGTGTGTTTTTTTTATACTGGGGCACACGCACCAGTAAAATTGGTCTAACTAAGCCCATAGTTTGTATGATCATTTAGATAATTTAGGTTAGCTCAGTCCCAGCTCAATCCCAAATCACACGCTGCAAAAGTGCATATGGCTTTATACATATGAGTTTGGGACAGAGGCCATGAATGCCCATGGCGTGCTGTAACTTACAGTCTGTACAAAATACATAAAATAAAAAAAGGTTCCCAGGGTCAGTTGGAGAACATTCTGTTTCAGATGCATGCAGTTTTAAAACAATAGGAGTATTTATCATAACAATAAAGCCTACCTTTATTCATGAAGTTGTCTGAACGTGGGTCCTCCTTTCCACCTCGCCTCCACATCGTGACATAAATACAGTATGTTTAAATTTATTTAAAATGTATTTTGTGTTTGAGAAAAACTAAACCAAAACTAACAAAAATTAAATAACTGAATGTAGGCTAAATGGAATCTATATGAGCTTAAGACTTTATTATTAAATCATTATGCCATTATCATTAAAAGATTTGATGTGACATACTCTGAAACTGAAAATATTGTCCATTAAGAGAAAAAAGTTTTATTATTTTGCCATATAACTTTCCCATATACCTAGTACCTAAGACCATCATTTTATATAACTTGTTTCGCCGCTGGACAAATTAGGCGAAATGGAAAAAAAAAAATTTCATTTTTTGCCGTTTTCGCAGGCCCACTGACCCGTAAATCTTAAAATCTCAGAAAAAAAAAATAATTCATTTTTATTTTTACCCCCCCACCCTCCCCCGCTGCTCAAAAAACTTTGAAAATCTAGCATACCTTTCCAAATAATAGTCATCCAAAACTGTAAATAAATGCATTTGAGACCCACCACAGAATGAGTGGTGTTGCGCTTGCGCAAAGGGGCAGGTCACGACGCGACGCTGGCTGAATCCCAAATGGCTCCTTGCTTACTACAGAAGTGCACTAAACGTACACTATGTAGACTATAGTCCAGAAGTCTCTTATTCACTGCATTTTATTTCATGCATTTATCATGTTTATTTCGTGATGTCTTAGTGTATTGTTTCACACTCGATATACCAATCAACCTCGACTGCGTTAATTAAACATGTATGTTTAACATGTAGGTTAAAAGTTACATCGGGAGCAAAATAATCTACAGCCATTGACAGCATGGCCGCCGATGACACGGATGAAACTGCATGGATTTGCATGCATATTAAATCACCAGGTTACAGGCTGAAGGTATTATATATTATAAAATACGTTCAGAACAATATGCTCTGAACATGTTTGGACTGAATTACCCTTTCTGCCATGAAATGACAGAAGGAAGGGTTAAATTTCATTAATGTTCCACTGCAGAAGCAAGTCATAAAAGTAAAGTTTTGAGAAAATTAGAAAAACAAGTTTGTTTGTTTTTTGCCCTCCAAAACCATTAGAAATAGAAGTTTGGTACGGGGGTAATCACAGGCCTCATGTGCATCACTGTTTCATCATGATAGTTCATAACCCGTGATGCTGACCAGGGTTTTGTCACTGTAAAACAATAAATTGATTACAGAAATGAAAATTCGACAGAGGAGGCAAGTCCATTTTCTGAAATTATAAGGTTTATTTTTTTTAAATTGTCAGTCACGTTATTTACATGTGATACAAAAAAATCTATTGTGCATCTTACAGTTCACCATGGAAGGGATATGTTATTTGCAAATACTATACTATACTATACTATACTATACTATACTATACTATACTATACTATACTATATATAATACACAATTTTTAGGAAGTCATCAATGTCACAGATGTTTTGGCTCTGCCGCATTCCCTTTTCAATTTGAGCATAGAATGCATCAGCAGACATGAATACCACACATGATAAGAAGTCCTCATGGATTAATCCTGAATGAATACGTCATACTTTAGTCCTACAGTTAAAAAAAAACATAAAGCATACTAGTATCTGTCATAGAAAGGTAGAAAGTAATATCAAAATACAAACCTGTCCTTCAAGTGTTTGAAAACATCTGCAAAACTAGGCATTTTGGTGCATCAAAAAACCATGCCACTTAAAGAGGATTCCTTGGAGTATTTATGACCTCAAATCTGATTGGTTGAAAGGTTTGTAAAAGTCAATTTCATTGGTTCTGGACTTGCTTCTTTCTGTCACTACATATGCGATGTTTTGTTGGACTTACGTCTTTCTGTCTTGTCCACTGTAGGTGAACTACAGGAGATTTTGCTGAAACAAATATTCCCAAAGATAGGACTTACTTCCTTCATTACAAATGTACATTTATCTCAATTTCGATAAAAAGTGGACTTGCTTCCTTTTGTCATTTCACGGCAGTTTTCATATTGGAAATTCCAACAGTGTTTTAACATTGCTATTATATTTTATATATAGAGTATGCCAGGTGAACATCGAGTTTTGGCTCTTTATTTGTTATTGTGCACTTCCACCTTAGAGCCTACCGTATTATGTTCACTAGTAATCCTACCTAACTCTTACTGGATCGTGCCATACACACTGTGGCACTCCAGCTGAAGTCCTCAGCCTGGGCAAGGGGAAGAATGATGCACAACAAACAACTGAACTTGAAACACAGTAACAAGAAAGTTAATAGCAGGGTTAGTAAGCAGGGGTCAGGAATTCAACTAAAATAAAGCAAATGGGTCACATGAATAAACAGATATAAAGGATGAATACAAACTGGTGATGGTCATATGGCTAAGTTTGTATATGGCCTGGCCAGACAGAGGAAGCTGCATAATTTTGTAATCCTCTGACAGCTTAGTGTTAATTATTTTGCATTAGGAACAGAGTCAAGTCTTTAAAAAAATTATTTTAAAATACATTTTTATTTCTCCCTCCATTGCATCATCGCCCAATCAAAACCGTCAAGAAACCGAAAAATAAAAGTTTATTTTTATTATTTTTCCAACCTCCTCTGAAAGATTGCCTGAAAAAAAAACACGCGAAACAAGTTATATACAAATGATGGCCTAACCACGCCATCAAAATGCCTCATATAATATAACAGCCAAAGAACTCCATCACTGTAGAGGTCAAGCAGTCATGCCTGTACCCTCTCTTGGATTTTTGCTACACATTTATGTCACCCACTAGGATTACAGGTATGGGTGACCAATATGATCATGTCATTTTTCCACTGTGGACCAGTGCCTATTGTCACCACTGTACTCTCAAGTGTACATTTATCTTTCAAAAAGCGTTTTCTTTTAAACACTGGAGAGGCATGGTGACACAGTCCTTGGCCAACCAAACTCATCTCACATCTCCACAGACCCAGGTTCGTGTCCCGTCCTTGAATGATTAAATTCTTATGGATAGAATATGGTAAGGCCTTTATTTATTGATTCGCACCAGATTTTTCACATGTGCTACTCAATCTTAGTGCAGCAATATTCTTTCAGGTGGAATAGAGAAATTTGTTAGTTAATAGAATGTAACTTTTACAGTTCAGGTAATGCCATAAGAATTCTCATGTTCAGTTTAGCCAGATTTTGTGGATGCCTTCCCTGGTGTCACATCTGGGGATTCTGTGAGACAGGCAAGATCTGTGACTGCTCCTGAAATTTCATCATGCCAGTCACTGCCATGTGAACTTGAGAACTGTATTCTTGGACTACAAAGACAGGAATGTTATGTTGTGTAAGATAATGAGCAAAAGTCAAAAAATAGTTGTTGGGCTGCTCAAAGTAGAAATTGTGGTTTAAATTTACTGTCATGTCAAACAAATGACTTGTTTTTCATATAATTATATTACCCCAGAACATCACATCATCCTCATTGAAGGCTTCTGGAGATCTTTGATGAACACAACACCTATCATTACATACATACAGGCAGAAATTTGATTCATCTCACCAGGTACCAAGCTTTCAGTCATGAACAATTCAATTTTTGTGTCTTTTAACCCACTGTAACCAGGCAACTTTATGAGTAGAAGTGAGCAAAGGCCTCTTGCGTGCCACTCTGCTCTATATGTTCATGGTATGCAGTTCCCTGTGAAGTGGAACTTCCTCTCTGATGCGATACTTTAATTAAGTGATTCTCAGAATTTTTCTGCAGTGCACCCTTTGTAGATGAGAATATTTTCAATACCCCCCGTTCAACACACTAACTTATGAATTGCGAATTAATGGTTTAGCATTCAGAAATAATTTTACTATAGTAAGACCATTAGTACAACATACACTATGTAATAAGTATCCCAGCTTAAAATCACCTTCGACTCTACCAATTACATAAACTCATCAAAAGCACTGACCTGCAAAGTTTCGTGTAAAGACCAGTGTGACTAACAGGATGGGGATGATGACTGTTCCAATGGTGACAACTCGGTCAAAGGGCAGCTCCAGTTTGAGCTGCACCATGAGTCCAGCCAGTGCACCACCCTTCTCATCCTGCGAGGAGCCAGGCATGATCAGCTCCTTCAGCTTCTCCCCCGCGAGCAGAGCCGTAGCCATGTCTAAGTTCTGCTCGAAGAGGTTCTGCATCCGGCAACTGGAGCCCGGCCTCAGCTAAGCCCACGATACACTTAACAGAAAGAGCAGCTTGAATTCTGCCACCTTCTTGTCTACTGGTTGTAGTTTGTCACAGTGTAGCCAGTGATCTCATATGGAAAGAGCTGTGTTGATGGATCAAGACGGATAAGTACAAATTACAGCAGAGCCATTACTTGGTCTCCTGAAGCTGGTCTTGTTTGTTGTGTTCTCTAATGCTGTGTTTGGCTCTTGTGGAATGGACCTTGTCCCAGTGCAAAACTGTGTAAAGCTTCTTTTCCGTCGTGGCAGGCTTCCTCATAGGCCTAAAACAAACAGGATACAGATTAAGTGCTGACAGATCATAACAAAATATAACATAATGAGAATGTTATACTGTATCTCTGTTTGGGGAGAATTCAACTAGAATCAGTGCAGCTATGTAAACAACAAGATTCATTGTTCATTGTCTAGTAATGCCTGTTTCTGAGCTGAACAGGGACAATTACCTTATAACTTGATCAAGTGATAAATCTTTGTAGTAACTAACACTGCTGTATTTTGTGCTGCAGACTCACTTCAACTTGGGATACTGCAGCAAAATTAGTCACTGTCACAATTATTCATCCAGTGATTCATTCACTGTCTTATTCGCATAATCCTGGACAGGGTCAAGGGAGAGCCAGTGCTTAGCCGGCGGCATAGGGCACAAGGCCGAAGTGTCACAATTTTTCAACCCCTATGCCATATTCCTGATTTTATAACATCCTCCTAGTCTGGTCACCTGACAAGTTGGGTTCAGAGTACCAGAGTTCAAAAGAGGACAAATTGTTGGTGCACGTCTTGCTGGCGCATGTGTGACCAAGTCTTTGTGATATATAAATAGCCACGGTATCCACGGTAATGTCAGCATGCCACCAAGAAGGATGAACCACATCCAAAAGAATGTAGTGACCTGGACACTATCCTGCAAGAAGAATGGCTTAAAATTCCTCTGACCACTGTGCAGGACTTGGATATGTCATTCCCAAGTGCCTTGTAAAAGTATTCATAGGCCTTGAGCTTTTGTGTTACACCCACAAATTTAAATGTATTTAAATGTGACATGCATATATATTCAGCCTATCCCCAGGTCAAGACTTTGTAGAATCACCTTTTGCTGCAATTACAGCTGCATGTCTTTTGGGGTCTGCTCTACCAGCTTCGCACATCTAGAGGATGAAATGTTTGCTCATTCTCCTTTAGAAAAATAGGTCAAGCTCAGTCAAATTGTATGGGCAGCATCTGTGAATGGCAATCTTCAAGTCTTGCCACAGATTTAGGTCTGGGGCACATAAATATGCTTTGATCTAAACCATTCCATTGTAGCTCTGGCTGTATGTTTAGGGTCATTGTCCAGCTGGAATACGAACCTCTGCCCCAGTCTCGATTTGGCTCTAAAAGGTTTTTCTCCAGGATTGCCCTGTATTTAGCTCCATCAATTTTCCCGTCAACTCTGACCATCATCCCTGTCCATGCTGAAGAAAAGCATCGCCATACATGATGCTGCCACTAACATGTTTCATGGTGGTGATGGTGTGGCTCAGTGTTAGTATTCCTGCCACACATAGTGTCGTGTGGGCTGCAGTAGGACCTAAATGCAGCGGCCACAAACAAAAGGCAAATAAAGAAAAGGAGAAAACGCGGTCCGATAGGGGGTGCCGCTGGCCCTACACTGCCTAGTGCCCTAGCGGTTACCTCGGCCCTCCTGGTGCCTACTCCACCTCCTCCCTTGGCGGGTGAGGTGGTACCTGTTGCCCTGCTGGAGGGGCGCATCCTTCAGATGGTGGAAATCAGAGGGACAAATGTAAACTACCCTGAAGGGGAAAACCAACACAAAGCCACAAGCTCAGCTCAGGTGAAAACGCAGCTGAGACTGAGTAGGAGAAATGAATGCTGAGGAAGCTACTGAAGCTAGCAAATGGCACTGCCCACCTTAGGGGCGGAGCGCGGCACAACTAGAAGGACAAAGATACTGGTGAGATGCCGAGAAGTGTTAGCTTTTACCGCAAGAATAAGCGGAAGCTCTACGTGGGCATGCACAAGAGGCGCCGAGTGGCTGAATACCTAAGAGAGCAAGCTTAAAGGCAGCGCAAAGCATGCCGAAGCTCGAAGCATGGATCACAAGTGCAGTCGCGTGGACAATAGCTCGAAAGGGCGAGAACGCTCCCTGTTTAATAGGAAGAGAGCAAGCAGGAGTGTAAGAAGCTCTTAATCAAAGGTTCAGATTTAAATCTGCAAGTAGGCCGGTCTGATCACAGGAAGCGAATAAGAGGATGTGACAGGGAGTGAGTCAGCCGGGCTGAATTTAAAGAGCCTGTGCCACCTGAGCGAGATTAGTAGGCTGATGAGCTGGGCATGCGCGATCGCCTGCCAACCCGATCGGTAGATCGAGAGCGCCCCCTGGTGGCACGAGTGCAGACTGTGACAGTACCCCCCCCTTTCCCCAGGGGCGGCTCCTGACGTCCCCAAACCTGCAGCATGGTTGGCCCAGAACTCTGTTATGAGTTCTGGATCCAGTATGTTGCAAGCTGGCACCCAAGAACGTTCCTCGGGCCCGTATCCCTCCCAGTCCACCAGGTACTGGAGGGAGCCTTGCACTCATCGGGAGTCCAGAATCTGGCATATGGTGTATGCCAGGCATGCAGGCATTTTGCCCCTTGGATGTAGGCCAGGTTCTTCTGATCCACCCAAACCACAAATGGATGACTGGCCACCTCAAGTCAGTGCCTCCACTCCTCCAAGGCCAGTTTTACTGCTCCCTGTCACCCACGGGTTAATTACGCTTGGCGGGGAAGAGGCGACGGGAGAAGTAGGCACTCTGTCAGCCGTTGCAACAGGACCGCTCCCACCGCTATGCCAGATGTGTCTACCTCGAGGACAAAAGGCAGGTCGGGGTCCGGCAGCCGTAAGATTGGGCCGGATGTCAGCCACTCCTTAAGGGCCTTGAAGGCCTCCTGGGCCTGACAGCTCCAGAAAAAGTGCGCCGGGTAAGCGCCGTGAGCGGCACTGAAATCACGGATAAAGCCCCGGAAAAAGTTGGCGAACCCCAGGAACCGCTGGACCTGCTGGAGGGATGTGGGCTGAGGCCAGCTGGAGACTGCCTCCACCTTGGCCGGGTTCATGCAGATGGAGCCCTGACCAACAATGAAACCGAGAAACGCCACCTCGGTGGTGTGGAAGGTGCTCCAGCTTCTCCAGCTTAATATAGAGATGGTGCTCCAGCAACAGCTGGAGCACCTGCCTCATGTGCCTCATGTGTTCCTCCAACTACATGTTCCAACTTCATGTTCCCACTACAAATTCCCACTACATGTTCTGACTTCATGTTCCCACTACATGTTCCCACTATATGATCCTACTATATGTTCCCACTACAAGTTCCCACTACATGTTTTCACTTCTTAGTCCCACTTCATGTTCCCACTTCATGTTCCCTCTACATGATCCCACTACATGATCCCACTATATGATCTAACTACATGATCCAACTACATGATCCCTCTACATGATCCCACTACATTTTCCCACTACATGATCCCACTACATGTTCCCACTACATGATCCCAATACGTGATCCAACTACATGATCCCACTATATGATCCAACTAGATGATACAACTACATTATCCCATTACATGTTCCCACTACGTGATCCCACTTCATGTTCCCACTTCATGTTCCCACTACATGATCCCACTACAGGTTCCCACTACAGGTTCCCACTTCATGTTCCCACTACATGATCCAACTACATGATCCACCTACATGATCCAACTACATGATCACACTACATGATCCCATTACATGTTCCCAGTACATGATCCCACTATATGATCCAACTACATGATCCAACTACATGATCACACTACATGTTCCCACTACAAATTCCCACTTCATGTTCCCACTACATGATCCCACTACATGAACTCACTATATGATCCAACTACATGATCCAACAACATGATCCCATTACATGTTCCAATTACATGTTCCCACTATAAATTCCAACTACATGTTCCCACTATATGATCCAACTACATGTTCTCACTACTTGACCCCACGTCATGTTCCTACTACATGATCCGACTACATGTTCTCACTACTTGACCCACTATATGATCCAACTACATGTTCCCACTACATGATCCCACTACATGATCCCACTACATGTTCCTATTACATGATCCCATTACATGATCCCGCTACATGTTCCCACTACATGATCCCACTACATGATCCCACTTCATGTTCCCACTTCATGTTCCCACTACATGTTCCCACTACATGTTCCCACTTCATGTTCCCACTTCATGTTCTACTTCATGTTCCCACTACATGATCCCACTACATGAACCCACTATATGATCCAACTACATGATCCAACAACATGATCCCACTACATGTTCCGACTACATGTTCCCACTACAAATTCCAACTACATGTTCCCACTATATGATCCAACTACATGTTCCGACTACTTGATCCCACTTCATGTTCCTACTACATGATCCAACTACATGATCCCACTACATAATCCCACTATATGATCCAACTACATGTTCCCACTACATGATCCCACTACATGATCCCACTACATGTTCCTATTACATGATCCCACTACATGATCCCACTTCATGTTCCGACTACATGTTCCCACTACATGTTCCCACTACATGATCCTAACAAATGATCACACTACAGGATCCCACTTCATTATCCAAATACATCATCCAACTACATGATCCAACTACATGATCCCACTACATGTTCCCACTACAAATTCCCACTTCATGTTCCCACTTCATGTTCCCACTACATGTTCCCACTACTTGATCACACTACACGATCCCCCTACATGTTCCCACTATATGATCCAACTACATGATCCCACTACATGATCCAACTACATGATCCCACTACATATTCCCACTACATGTTCCCACTACAGGTTCCCACTTCATGTTCCCACTACATGTTCCCACTACATGATCCCACTACATGATCCTACTACATGATCCCACTATATGATCCTCCTATATGATCCCGCTTCATGATCCCACTACAAGTTCCCACTACATGTTCTCACTTCATCTTCCCACTTCATGTTCCCACTACATGATCCCACTACATGTTCCCACTACATGTTTCCACTACATGATCCCACTACATGATCCCACTCCATGATCCCACTATATGATCCACCTACATGATCCAACTTCATGATTCCAATACATGTTCCCACTACAGGTTCCCACCACCGGTTCCCACTACATGTTCCCACTTCCTGATCCCCCTACATGATCCCACTATATGACCTCACTATATGATCCACCTACATGATCCCACTACCTGTTCCCACTACAAGTTCCCACTACATGATCCCTCTACATGATCCCACTACATGTTCCCACTACATTATCCCACTACATTTTCCCACTACATGTTCCCACTCTATGATCCCATTACATGATCCCATTACATGATCCCACTACATGATCCCATTACATGATCCCACTACATGATCCCATTTCATGTTCCCACTTAATGTTCCCACTACATGATCCACCTATATGATCCCACTACATGATCCCACTACATGATCCCACTACTTGTTCCCACTACATGATCCCACTATTTGATCCCAATACATGTTCCCACTACCTTTGCAATACATGATTTGGTGTTTTAGTAGCTATGTTCACCTTCCCAGGGAACTGGCTCAGTTTTGCATGTCTGACCAGGGTGCCTGTGTGCCAGTGTCCAATGTGCCTAAGAATTCTCTTCTTATACAATAATCTTTAACCATGGCACCCGTCTATTGTAAAGCAGTTGGATCACTATTAAAAATATGATAAAAGCTCTTCCAGTAAGTGCTGCATGAAATATCGATTATAAATGAAAGCAGCAGCTTCTTGCTTCCACATCTTTGTGATGTTGTGTATGCAGTTGCAAAACGCACTTGGAGAGAGTGTCGGGCAATTGGATTATTTTACCATTATATGAGCACATTACAGCTGTGGTTCTCTATTCTTTTTTTACCTACAAAGATAATCACCATACCCCATCAAACCCTTTCCTTTTCTCACTTTACAAGCTGAAAATTGGAATTAGTGCAATCTATTACTGTCCAGCATAATTTATCAGCATCTCAGTATAAATGATATTTAAAAAATTCTGATGAATTACTAAAATTGAATAAATAAATATTTGTTTTTTATTTGCTTTTATATGCATTCCACATGTGTTTAGGAAATAATGGACAGTTTATAAGTTTGCTCAAATGTATATGTTTACGAAGTAAATTCAGAAAACATTTAATGAAATATCATGTCTCTGTTTTCACTGTAGTAAAAACAGACCGAAGAATAATTTTTGTATACACCTATATAAGAGAGGAGACAGTGTGCTCTGTGGCTACTTATGAATAGAGTGAGCCCATTAATTCTCATTTCTATTTTTTTTTTTCAGTCCAAATCCTTCCCTCTTAGTTTTCTACTCCCCAGCTTCTAACAGTTTTTTCTCTAATCTTCACTGCTCACATTTCCCAGGCTTGACCCTGTCTCTGTCTATCTTAGCCCTTTGTGCACAATATGCTTCACCTTTAGCAACTTTCACTTCTTATTTCACTTTTTCATGTTTACTTAAAACCACATGCAGACATATAGTGTATCATGGCAGTACCTCTACAAAGACTCTAAAAAGTGCACTGACATTCAGCTCACTTAGCATGTCTCATATGATGCTGATTATCAAACCAGCCACTAGAGAAAACTCGCCATTGTATCTTTTGTGCCAGTCCCAAGTCTGGGTAAATGGTGAGGGTTGTGTCAGGAAATGCATCCGACGTAAAACACTTTGCCAAAACTAAAATGCCAGTTCATCTAAGTGACATCATACTGGATCGGTTGAGACCTGGGTTAACAACGACCACTGGTGCTGTTGACAAATATGTGCTGATGGAAACTGTGCTACAGACGATGCAGAGGACAGAGTGAGATGGAAGAGGATGACTCACTGAGGTCTCCCCTGAGAAGGGAAAAGCCGAAAGAAGAAGAAGAATATGATGCTGATTATTAGTGTCTTCTTAGACTTAGCAGACATCCTTATCCAGATTTACAATTTATTAGTGCTGTCAAACGATTAAAATTTTTAATCAGATTAAACACACTCTTGGGCTGTGATTAATAACTATTAATTGCAATACGTAACTTCAAAAATTTATAATATATAAATGTGCAACTTTTAAATGAAAAATACCTAAATGGTTGAAGAAATTGTTCTTCTTTTTTATTGTATCAAATATTAACATTTACAAAATGTTAACTTAAATGTCTTACATTTTTTTGCTCAAAACATTGCAATAGAATA